>JARYMX010000030.1:0-215329 GCA_030169165.1 Centaurea solstitialis | reverse complement strand
GTGTAAGTTTTGATGAAAAGTACATATCCCGGGATCTTGCGGGGTACGTTTGATCCAAAACTATTAATTTTATTGCTTAAATTTTATTTCTCTTTTATTTTATTTTTGGAACTGAACATATGAAGTGTGTAATTAAACCCGTGAACTCACCAACTTGACGAAAGTTGACTTTTTAACTCTCATGCTTTTCGGGCGACCCAAAGTAAGAAAAACGACATGCCGTGTTTTTCACCTTCATGCATTTCAAGACAAAAATTCCCTTTCCGTTGTAGTTTAATTTTCCTTGAAATAATTTTAAAATTTTAAACGTGATGAAATAGAAAGACAAAAACTATTTTGATATGCTATGGTGTTATTGTCTTTTTGAGTTGTGCTACTTTGGGGCTGTTACTTTCCCCGTTTTCCCGCTTTAGCGGGGGGTTTGACATGTTTTAATCATCCTTGTGTTCACCCTCATTTCAAAACTTAAGAACATCATTTATTTTAAATGATTTTTAAAACACTAAAATTTTTGCATAAAGAGCACTAGAAGTGCAGAAATTGATGCACATAAAATTTTTTTATTTCCCTTGAAAAATGAACTACTAAAAACACTTTGATTTTTGAAAATTTTTCATTTAAAATTTATTTGAAGAGGATAGGGTGGATTTTAAAAAAAAAAGGGGGGAAAGAGAGAAGAAAAAAGGAAGTTGGATGGTTTTTGAAATGAGGAAATAATTTCAAATGAGAAAAATATGGCTTTTATATGGAGAGAGGGAAGGAAAACGGGGGGGGGGGGGGGGCAATGTAAGGCCCACCCAACACATTTTCATCTCTCTCTTTTTTTCTTATAAGGCCCATTTAAATAAAAGTGTAATTTGCTCGGTTTTTTGGTTTGTACAAGTTTT
Organism: Centaurea solstitialis; assembly: GCA_030169165.1. NCBI lineage: Eukaryota > Viridiplantae > Streptophyta > Magnoliopsida > Asterales > Asteraceae > Centaurea > Centaurea solstitialis. The sequence continues at coordinate 214,442 of JARYMX010000030.1, read as the reverse complement.
TCCGGTAAAATTGTGTGTGAAATCTAATATCTATAATATTTTTAAAAAATTTTACACTAACAACTTAAAGTATGATAATTTAAATAAAGTAAGCTTCAATTGAGTCGGTACGGCATTATATACGATTTTCGGGCAATTACGGACTAAAACAGGCTTTTCCGGGCTATGTTCGGGACTTCTAAGTTCTCTTCCAAACATTTTCGCATACTTAACCTAAATTCTTCCTAGATAGTTATAGGACTAATATTTCACTCAAATGTAATGCTACGAGAGTGTTCTACAAGTCGCTAACCTGAGGGCCGGAAATGGTCGGTTGTCACACTTCTCCCTTCAAAAATCTCAACACCATCACTATTAATGATAAGACAGTTAATGATGGAAAATAGAACAATGTTATAACCATCACAAAACTGACTTGCACCAAAAAGATTATGACTAGTACATTCTTTATGGAAACCTTACCATTGGTTAGTATGCCATAACCTCGGATGACACTTGTCGTCTTATTCCAAAACTAATTGTTCCGCCTAGTCGTTCCACAAAATTGTGCAACAGATCCTTGTAGCCAGTCATATGTCTTGAACAACCGGAATCAACATACCACATATGCCTGGCCTGTAGAAACATGTTAGTTCATCTTGGGAACCCATATCCAAATGGGTCCTTTCTTGTTAGTCTCATACATTTTTAACAAATCAAAAGATGAACCTAAAATCTTATAGTTTATAGCAGACTTTGAAATTTGTGCTTTCAATTAATCCTTAGGAATCCATTTGCACACAAACGTCACATCAAGTGATTTATCTTTTGCTTTTGAATGATTTTTCTTTTTAGCACTAAACACTTTAGCATGATGATCAAACGAGTAAGCATGAGATTTGTCACGAGAAACACCTCTAGATCTCTTCTTTTTAACATGCCTAGAATTTAAAGAGAATGAGTTTTCACCACAATGAGTACAATGCAAATGATTCATAGCAAGCACTAACAAGTCTGACTCAAATGAGTTTTGACACTTATTAGAACTAACATTCTTATTACATTTATTTTCATCATAAAAGGAAGACTTTTTAACAAAACTCTCATTTGTAGCAAAACTCTTTTCTTTCTTCGTTGAATCTTTCTTCTTCCACCCTAGGCCATCTCTTTTAAAACTTTTTAAATCCGTAGAATCAGAAGAACTTGAGTTAATAGGTGTCTTAGGAACTGAACATACATCAGATGAAGTTTTAGAAGTTGTTTCAAATGTAGCACACAAAGTACTTCCTACCTCAAAAGTACTTGCATCAAAATTAATTGAACAAGTTTCAAAAGTACACGAGGATTTCTCATCTTTGGAAATTCCACTATGACCAAATTCCACATCTAGTAGTTTGAGTTCTGATTTAAGGATATCACCTTCAACCATACTATCTAAACTTTTGTACACAAGATAACTGTAACACCCCGCTAAAGCGGAAACACGAGGTGTGACAGCTCAGATTTCAATGCGATAGGAGATAAACAACATCAACCATTCATATCAAAATATTAATGTTTACAAATTGTATTACAACCAACTGAAGTTCAACATTACAAACATAGCAAAATAAAGATAGTCTTGGTTGATGCCAACAATCGCGCAAATTAAGCTTTTTCATTTACCTTCTGATTTCCTGAAAAGTATGTTAAAACAAGCGTCAACTACGAGAGTTGGTGAGTTCACAGGTTTTCATATGCACAAAACATTTTATATGCAGAATCTTTGGTGAATCTTTTATTCACCCACATTTTCATAAACATTTTATAGTGAACCTTTGTTGTCCCAAAAACAATGAAGTAGATGAAGAAATGGATGGAAATCCTAAATGTGTGATTGAAATCAATAAAAAGCTTGAGTAAGCTTAACAATGGAGGAATGTTGCACAAAAAGGTAATATGATTCAATCATGAAAAACCCTAACATCTCTTACCTTTTATAGGTAAGAGAAAGTTACACAAAAGTACGATAAAGGCCCCCGAGGTTACACACCTCTAAACAAGGGCAATAAAACTGTAAATTGTTTACAAGGTAAATCAAACTAACTATTGAAAGCATGTAAAGATAGTGAATTCTGACTCTTCACAACAAAGAGGTCCTACAATCTCCCCCTTTGTGAAGAAGTCAGAATGGTGGTGGAAGCTCCAGAGCAGGCTCCCACTTGGACATCTGCAGGTATTCCTCCCACTCGCCGATTATCCGCGCTCTCATCTGCATTGCCGCCTCTGCCCGTCTGTACATCAATCGTTCCTTGAGCTTCCTCTCGATCAATCTCATCGCCTCCAGCAGCTTTCCTTTTCCGTCTATGATTCTCTGGCTTGGTATCTGATCCGCCAGTTAGTCTACTCTGCATGCCATTGTAGACATAAAGAAGGGTCCCGTCGCAGAACTTGGAGAGCTCTCCAAACCTCATGAACCTGCGCTCCTTCTTCTTCCGAGTCATATAAAGAACCCCATGCTCAGGTATCCTGGTTGGCATATACGGAATGTAGGCATCTATACCAGGCACGAGCAGGTTTGGCCTGAGCAGGTTGACTTTTGGCTGGCGGCTTTCAATTGCAAGCTGGTAGTCCGTCACTCGAGTGAGAGAGATTGCGTGACGGACATACTTCTTCAATATCTCTGTGCCGTCTCTGTAGTGCTCTGGTCGGAGAATCGGGCCTTGGAGGTACTTGATGAGCGTGAGAAGGTCTTCCAGATGTACTCGATCTAAATCAGCTTCCGTAAAGGTCCAGTTCTGCAATTCACCTCGAGGGACACCGGTGCCGTACATGCGGACATCGTACTCAAGGAATAACTGATGGCCATGTCTGTAGGGGCGCATAGCAGTTACCTTGGTTAAAACGACGTCGGATCCTCTGGCGTCCATGAGTGGCCCAGTTGCACATCCGTTGATGCACGTAAGCTGTCCTTCGTCTCTTGGTCTTGATATGAGAGATCCCGAAGTAGACCTTTCGGGACCAGGCGTGCAGCTTCTCTTGTTGGTAGATGCGGGTGAACGATTCCTCAAGGAATGGATGGAAGATGACTGAATGGTTCCAGTTGAGCTGGATGACGGTTGGAGCGGCGGTCTCTGGATCAGTAGTGTGAATAGTTCGTGGAGCATCTGGAGTGGGGAACACAAATGCCGCGGAGAGGTTGGAGTAGTCAGAATCCCGGACAATGTCGTCTCCCTTCTGATATATCCTGAGACTCTGAGCAAGCGACCGCAAGATCTTCCGGGCCTCTTCCGGAATCTGGAAATCAGAAGGATCCGTCGGTGATGCATCGGGAGGAACGACCGGCAACTGAGCTGTATCGGTCATCTGGGGAAACTGAACTACTTCCCCTGCTGGAATCGGCTCATAGTGCCAGCTCCCCATGTCCGGCATGTCTTCTGTCTCAGAGTCGACATAGGGAGCCTCGGCGGCATCGGAGTCTGTAGGAGCACTCGAGGGGGCGGCTGAGGAACCTGGAGCTGTTGAACCGGAGCCGGAACCAGGTTGGAGGTCGGTGCGAAGCCTTTTTGAAGCTTGCACCTCCCCCTCATGAGGACCTGGTGCGGAGTCATCAGCGTCATCATGCCTCCTCTTCGAAGGCTGAGCCTGGGACCGACACACGGCCTCCAGTTCTCGAATCCTCTGCTGGAGTAGCTCGATCTAGGCCTCTTGATCTCTGACCTGGGCAGACAGGCGGTCGTTCTGAGTGGTGTAGGAAGTGATCAGCATCAAATGTTCCACCTCAGTGACGTAGCCTGGGATCGGAGGAAGGTCGCCCGAAGTCGGAGGGGCGAGTCTGAGAGTGTCCTCTGGCTGACGAGGAATGGGAGCTACAGTTGACGTGGCTTCCTCTGGGTGTTTGCCCTTCAGACGTCGTTTCAGCTCGTGAATCTCCGCATCCCTCGCTTCTTGATCTGCTAGACGCTTTCTCTCTGTCTCTGTCAAGAGGCTTTCTCCAGAGCCTCTACTCGTGCATCCCGAGCCGCGGTGGCTCTCTCCACTGCTAATAGTCGTGATTGGACGACTTTTAGGATGTCGTCCGAATCCGTCGGACTCACAAGTCCCGTTGTTACTGTGGTGGTTTTAGGGATTCCACCAGAATCCGTCAGGCTCAGAAGCCCCGATGTTGCGTGAGCATCTTTATAGACTTTGCTCGAGTCTGTCGGACCCGGTCCCGGAAGTGCTAAACCTGGTGCCACTTGGGCTCCAGTTGACGAGTAGAGTCCTACCGAGGTGCTCTCTCGGCCCGATGTCACCGCTGGTATGATGTTGACGGTGTCGGGGCTTCCGGTGGATCCTCGAAGGGCGTCACTCGACGCGCCAACTCTCCCCGTTCCGGCCTCGCCACTTGGGCGGGCAGATGATGCATCCAAAAGTGTCCTATCCAACTGAATGACCCTAAAGGTCTCTGTGAGTGGTTCTAGGACGACTGGTGCACGAAAAGACGTCGAGAGGAGGGGCAGATCCTCTCTCATTTCAACACCGGCAGACTCCGATTGAGTGGCCGGTGGAAGTTGAGCTAATTCCCCGTGTGAAGATGAAACGACCATCTGTTGAGAGATGGTCGAGTGGTCGGTTGGGGCGTGCAAATGCGCTAGTTGGCGGCTAGCGTCTTGACCCGACGTCAACAAGTGACCGGTCTGAGTGTGGGTTGCCTCTGTGGTCGATGGACTCAAGGTATGAGGAACTGTCGTTTCTAACCTGTGTGGCTCTACCTCTTCGTCCACATTTTCTAACTGAGCCCAAGGCTCCCCTAGTTGGACCTCTACGTCTGCGGTCTCTTTTTCTCTTCTCTCTCTCTCTCCTTTTCCCCCCTCTCTCTTTCTTCTTCCTCACTATCATATCTCCCCCAGCCGGTAGCAACCTCGGCCTCACCTTCTTCCTCACGACCGACGGTCCGATCGTCTGACGCTAGATCTTCGGCAAGTACTGGATCGCCGGAGATTCGGTCGTCGTTGAAGGAAGAGGTGGCTTCATCCAAATCTATCACTTGGGCCTTCCCGCCCTTCGGTGGTTCTGAAAGCTGGAACTCTGAGTCGGATCCGTAGTCCACTTGTTCTGAATCAGTTGCCTCGTCATCGGGCTCACGACGGTCCGAAGGAGTGTGCTCGGAGGACTCGTGACCGTCGGAGTCACCGCCAGATGGTTCGCCGGAGGGTTCGTCTCCCTGAGAAGTGACGGCCGCCGAGTGAGGTGGTGGAGGAGCGTGTGCTTGTTCTTGTGGGGAAGCTTCCACGTCCTCCCTAATAGGTTGTTGCGGGGCGGTGTCGGCGATCTGCGCTCTTCCGATGACGAATGGATCGGGGACTGCTGAAGGACGCCCATGTACTGCTTCACCCGGAAATGACTCGTGTACTCGCGTGTGAGGATGACAGCAGAAGTTTCCTCCACAACAGTAGGAGTGCGGGCACGAGTGGCTCGGTTCTGGATCATCATCTGATATGCACCGGCTCGAGAAGTGTGCGGAGTGGCAGACGTACCAACTATTCTACCCTCTCCTCCCCTAACGTCAACGCTCATCACTCCCGAGCCAGAAGCTCCCCCACTGGAGCTCTGGCCCGCCGTACCAGAGGCACGGCTTCTAGGTAGGACGGGTTGCACGTCTTGGGCAGGGCTCCTCGGCTCTGAGGAGTCCGTAGACGTGTCTTCTAAGCCTATGGAGATGCGGTACATCCTAACACTCATGGACCTACGGTCTGCCATGTTGAGCACGTTCACGGGAATGTGCATTTCTACCTGACCAGGCCTCAGATTCTTCTTGTTGGCTCGGCCGATCTGCTGGCTTTCGAAGCGGAGATGGCTTGATCTGCGTCGGACAGCACGGTTCTGATTCATGTGATCTCGGATAATCAGACTGAAGAAGCGCATCCAAGGGATGGATGTGTGTTTCGTACGCGCGGCCCCAGCTCTGACGTCAGTGATGATGTCTGCCCAAAGTTGTTGAGCAAAGTCGATCCGCCTCCCGTAGGCGACCGCATGGATGACGTGCCAGAACTGGGTGGATGCCTTGTCCACGCCGTGAGTCTTGGAAGAGAGCGTGCGGTTGAGGATGTTGAAGAAAGAGTACCAGGTCGGTGGCAGCATCCCCTGGGCGACTTGGGAGATTCCCTTTGGTCGGTTGTTTTCAGTGTAGTGGACCCCGAGAGCGAGTATTTCGCTGAAGAGCTCGGGTCCAGAAACCAAAGGGTCGAACGGTGCCTCAGGAGTGGCGGCAGGCAGATGGAGGATTCAGCGAAGATCCTCCACAGTGAAGACCAGGTCAGTGTGGTCCACCCGGCCGATGATAGTTGGCACCCCGTCCCGGTTCTCGACACGTGAAGTGTTCCAGAACTGCTGTAGATAGATCATCGGGATGTCAGCAGTGGCTTGCATCGCGTATGCAAGTGGATGAGCTCGGAGTATCTCGAGGACCACATCGTCTTGGACCGTGAAGTTGGCCAGGTCGACGAACTGATTGTTCTGGTGGATCTCGCGGATTTCAGTCGGGTTGATGAGAGCGAGATCAGCAGCATTGGCGACCGGTGAGGTAGGAGCAATTGGTTGTTGATCAGCCATTTCTGCAAGACATTAAGTGTTAGAAACAATGCAACGTGAAAAGACTATACCATCGACTAAGCGCGAGTCGGAAAACCTCGAAAACCCAATGATGAGTATTTCGTATTTTCCGAGTCGAAAAACGAGCAAACTATACGAGGGGAGTTTTCCGATTCGGAAAAGAGTGTTTTCCGATTCGGAAAACTCAACACTTAGGAAAGATAGCACAAGATTAAAAAGACAAGTTTTCCGATTCGGAAAAGGTGATTTTCCGAATCGGGAAACTCCTACACTTAGAAAATTTTGAGAATAAAAACACGTAGGTTTTCCGATTCGGAAAACATAGTTTTCCGATTCGGAAAATGTCTCAACACTTAGGAAAAAATTTAGCAAGACTTGGTCTCTCAAACGAGTCGGAAAACCTTGGAAACCCATAAGGGTAGTTCCATGTTTTCCGAGTCGGAAAAGATAAACTTAAAAACCGAGACCAAGTCCGATTCGGAAAACATAGTTTTCCGAATCGGAAAACAAAACGACTGTTCATCGTTGACAGATGCGGAAAACTTGAACATTCAAGTTTTCCGATTCGGAAAACTTGAATGTTCAAGTTTTCCGACTCGAAAAACGACGACTGTTCGAGTTCTTCACTTAAAAACCGTTCTCCAAACGCCGATCTAAGGCCCTAAACTATCAACATGCATCCTAAATCAGTTCATAACAAGTTTCTAAGCAACAAAGGATCGTTTTAACGTCCCGAAATCCCATTCCCAGAATTTTGGGTTTCGGGTAAGTTTTAAAACTTTTAGGCTTCGATCCAGGCCTTAAAACAGAAGATATAGATGTTATAACTATATAAGGGTTGATCGTTTACTTACCAGGAATCCGAATATGTAAAAAGATCGACGATCGGAGCACAAACGAACGAAAACCGAAATCGAGCGCGAAGTGGGTTCGGGTGAGAACTCAGAGAGAAAAAGATGAAAATTTGAAATTTGTGAAAAGTTAATCTTGAAATCCGGTATTTATATTTTTACCGAATTACACTGTGTTTGGGTCAAAAACACTGTGTTTGGCTCTCCTTTTGGCTCTCTTAACCCGACTTTCACCATTTGGCAAAAACCACCCCTGGACTTGAAGTTTGGGGAAACTTACAAACAAGTCCCTGAACTTGTATTTTCAGAAAGTTTCAAAACAGACCCTGGACTATAAGTTTCACAAGAGTTGCAAAACGAGTCCCTGAACTTTCAGAAACAGAGAGTGGCAAAGTTAGTCCCCGAACTTGTAAGTTCAAGACATGTACTCTACCGCCCCCTGAACTTTCAAGTTCACATAAAAACTTACAAGTTCAGCCCTCGACTCCCGAGAAAAGAGACTTACCTGGTGCGTCTCACTGGGTTTAGTGTGAGTTCTGATCTGAAGTAACCAGAAGTCATAGTGAGGATCCACACCTACAAAATAGAATATAAGGATGGTATCCAAGGTGATGTGGATCCGAGAACGTTAGTGAGCACACCAAACATTAAAGACAGGACTTAGTACTCCCCCTTGATTCATGCAATCTCTCTCAGAGACTCCCCCTACATCCATGCATACAGTTAAGGACTCCCGACTCCCCCTAGACCTCAGGCGGGGAGGTCTAGCATTCCTAACTTGCTTAGGAGGAAAAAGTGACGCTTCTCGTCAAACGGCTTGGTGAACAGATCAGCAAGCTGATAGTCACTCTCAACAAAGTATAGTTCAATGTTACCTTTCTCGACGTGATCTTTGATGAAATGATATCGAATGTCGATATGCTTCGTCCGAGAATGTTGAACCGGATTTGCCGTGATCTGAATCGCACTTTTGGAGTCGCAGTAGATGGGAATTCGATGCATGGTGTATCCGAAGTCAGCTGGTTGGGTTTTCATCCACAGAACTTGCGAGCAGCAACAGGCGGCGGCTACATATTCTGCCTCCGCGGTGGATAGGGAGACGCAATTCTGCTTTCGGGATGACCAACTTACCAACTTGTCCCCGAGAAATTGACAGGCACCAGAAGTGCTTTTCCTGTTTAGCTTACAACCTGCATGGTCTGAGTCTGTATATGCAATTAGTTCAAAACTAGAATCCTTTGGGTACCAAAGGCCAAAATCTGGTGTGCCCTTCAGATACCTAAGGATTCTTTTGACTGCAGACAGGTGTGAATCCCGTGGGTCACACTGAAAACGAGCGCAGACACCCATGGAAAAGACGATATCTGGTCTACTGGCCGTGAGATATAAAAGGGAACCAATGATTGCCCGATAAGTTTTCTGGTCAACCGGTTTACCAGAAGTATCTGCAGTTAGTTGAAAATTTCTAGGCATTGGTGTGGCCGCAGAGTTTGAACCACCGAAATCAAATCGTTTTAAAAGATCTTGAACATATTTGGCTTGATTTATGAAAATGCCATCAGGGCGTTGTCGAACTTGAAGTCCTAAAAAGAACGTCAACTCGCCCATCATGCTCATTTTGAATTGGGATTTCATGGTGTTCTCAAACTCTTGGCACATCTCAGGCTTGGTAGACGCAAAGATAATGTCATCCACATATATCTGAACGATAATTAAATCTTTACCTGACCTCTTGAGAAACAGAGTGGGATCGATTGTACCTTTCTTGTAGCCAACTCCGAGTAAGTAATCAGTGAGCGTTTCGTACCATGCCCTCGGAGCTTGCTTGAGACCGTAAAGCGCCTTGTCCAAAATGTAGACGTGATTCGGGAATCGAGAATCGACGAACCCTTCCGGTTGTTCTACGTACACTTCTTCTTGAAGAACTCCATTCAAGAAGGCACATTTGACGTCCATCTGATAGACTGTCATGTTTTTGTGTGCAACATATGCTAGGAAGATTCGGATCGCTTCGATTCGGGCTACTGGCGCGTACGTCTCATCATAGTCGATACCCTCTTGTTGGCGATAACCCTTGGCGACCAGGCGAGCTTTGTTCCGGATGATGAGATTATTCTCGTCGGTTTTGTTCCGGAGTATCCACTTGAGGCCGATGATAGTCTTTCCCCATGGTCGTTCTACCAAGCGCCAAACTTTGTTTCTCTCGAATTCGGCCAGCTCATCTTGCATGGCGATCACCCAGTCGGGATCGGTGAGAGCTTGCCAAACATCCGTTGGTTCAAATTCGCTTAAGAACCCGCCGAATAGAATCAGATTTTCAGTGTGCTTTGCAGATCGAGTAGTTACAGGTTGTGAGGGACTCCCGATGATCTGGGAGGGGGGATGATCTTTTGTCCACCTGCGAGTGTGAGGGTGAGTGACATAAGCTTGTCGGTTGTTGGTGGCGTCGTTCTCATCTTGCACGGCAAAGACCTCTTGTTGGTTTCTACTTGATGATCCGGCCGTCGGATTATTCTGCGGTGATGCCTCCACCCGGGGCTCACACACTACCTGAGCATAAGTTCTTTGAGCTGAGCTAGGTGAAGGTAGTGGAGCATCTTCTGGGATGGGAGCAAGAGCAGGTTGAGGAGTCGGCTCTTGGAAGGGTTCCGGTGAGGCAGTTGAAGAGATTTCAGGGGGAGAAACCGCAGTAGATTCCGGAGACACTGAGTTTGTTGATGTACTTGTAGATGGCTCAGTGATGAAGGCATCGGAAGTCACGGAAGTAGAAGTTGAACCAGCATGAGCAGGAACTATAATTGGACTCGTGAGAGTGGGTGGATCATAATCTGTGAGGTCTAAGAAGTCTAAAGCAGAAGAGTTAGTGGACGAATCTGTGCTCGGTGGTGCGGTGAACAGTTCAGGAAAGGCAGTATGTACATTACTTGAGCTTGCCACAGAGTAAGTTTCGGTTTCTGAAAAATCAACATTTGAGCTTTCCAGGATGGTTCGGGTTCGTTTGTTGAATACCCTATAGGCTTTAGAGCTATGTGAGTATCCGATGAAAATAGACTCATCAGCCTTGGGGTCAAACTTACCCAAATCATCCCGATCGTTTAAAACATAGCATTTACATCCAAAGACTCGAAAGTAATCGATGTTAGGCTTACGCTGTTCGACCATCTCGTAGGCGGTTTTACTGGTCCGCTTGACGATCAGAGTCCGATTCTGTGTGTAGCATGCTGTTGATACTGCTTCAGCCCAAAATGATTGAGGAACTCCAGAATGAGCCATCATGGATCTCGCTGCTTCAACCAATGTCCGGTTCTTCCTTTCTACTACCCCATTTTGCTGAGGTGTGCGCACTGCTGAGAAGTTGTGAGAGATTCCCACGTCTTCAAGAAAGGATTGCAACTTTGCATTGCGAAACTCGGTTCCGTTGTCACTTCTCAACTTCTTCACTCGGCGACCCAAGAGAACTTGAATTCGCTTGATGAAGGCAATGATTCGATCGGCAGCGTCAGACTTAGCTCGTAGGAATTCAACCCATGTAAACCTAGAGAACTCATCAACGAGAACTAACATGTATTTCTTTCTGGCTAAGCTCTCGGTTCTGGTAGGTCCACAAAGATCCATGTGAATCATGTCAAGGGGACTTTTGCTACTCGTATCCATCCTCGGTGGATGAGAGCTTCTCGTCATCTTTCCTTGTTCGCAAGCGGGACACAGTGTATCCTTGGAAAGGCGAGTCTCTGGTAGTCCCTTGACTAGATTTTTCGAAACCAGCTTGTTCATGTCTTTGAAATTCTGATGGCAGAGTCTTCGATGCCATAACCAACTGTCCTCCTTTGAAGCCTTTGCGAGCAGACAGATTGCATTCCTTGGATCAGATATTGCTGCAAACTGAGGGTGTGTCTGAGGGATTGAACGGAAGACGGTGGAGTAAAGATTGCCATTCCTTCGTGCACTAAGAATGACGTTGTTATCTTCATCATTCACATTACTCCCGTATTGAAATTGCTTCACCCAGTATCCGTTGTCGCAGAACTGGCTGGAGCTGAACATGTTGAAACCTAACCCCTCGACATACCTTACATCTTTAATGATGTATTTCCCATCCGTAATTTTCCCATAACCCACCATTGGCCTAAGCGTCTTGTCGGCTGTTTTAACATATCCCTCGAACCTTTCAACATAGTCGAAAAGGAAGGATCTCTGACCAGTCATGTGTCTATATGCGCCGGAGTCGAAGTACCACACATGACTGACCTGCAAGACAATTAAGCTCGTTTAGGGACCCATTGCCAAATGGGTTCCTGTGGGTTAGATACAGATAAATCTGTCGGTGAGGTCCCCTTTTCGGATTTCTCCTTAGGCTGAGGAGACTTCACTAACGAGGAGGATTTTCCTTTTCCTCTTTTTCTTCCCCTTCTCTTTCGGGATTTGACATTAGAATTGGGAGCATAGAAAGAGTTAGGCACACCATAACGCAGGAAATTATCAAACATAAAGCACATGTCATTGCGAAAAGTATTAAAAGCATCGTTCAAGTTGCAATTAGAATTAACAGACATGTTCAAGTTCTTTCATACACTAGGTGGAACATAGCCTAAACCCGCACGGCTAGGACTATGTTTCTTAGGGAAAGCAGAAAAAGAGTTGTTCCTCCCATGATGATCCTTTCTTGGTGGCTTCACATTCAGTCCACCATCTTTCCTCCTCGCATCTGCATGATAAGCATGGTGTGAGTTAGATGACGGTATTGTGGGAATGGATTTGCCACCGTTTCCAGATGACTTTTTAGAAAACTTAGGTTTTGTGGAATTGAAAGGTTGATTTGGTTGTAACTGAGATGTCTCACCCACTTCAAAGGAACTTGAATGAAAGTTAAGACTTTTAATAGGTTTGACTGAGTTACGAGCATCGTTAGACTTTGAATGCTTTTTCTGGAGTCCTTTGGGTGCGTGAGGCTTAACTGACTTACCCTTGTCAGTACCTACACATTTTCCACCCTCCGGGATACTTTTCTCAGAAATAGGAGCTCGTGACTCAGTAGATTTCTCAGATTTGACAACAACAGATTTTGGCTTCTTTGGAATAAAGCCTGAAGGATCATCATCCTCATCTAAAAACACCTTCATATCATATTCAACATTTGGGTCCTGGACAGTCTTGGGTTCAGCTATCCTATGGTGTGAGTTAGGGGGTTCATCATCATCTGACATAATGGAGTAATAGTCCTCTGTATCTAAGACAGGTTTGGGTTGGGGAGTGACTATTGGATGGTTGAGGATTGGAGCAGTCTTATCATCAACTGAATTTGAAAAGTAGAGATTTTCAAGATTCATCACTTTCCTTTTTAAGATGGAGTTAGACACCCGTTGGTTGGTTAAAGATTGGCGATACATTATCCGTTCATCATGATCAAGTTCTTTTAAAAGTTCAAAGTGGATATCTAGGATAACGTATCGAGCCTGAAGATCCGCAACCTTGATTTGAAAGTCAGTGAAAGCTGAGGTTGCGGTCTCACATTCTGAAGAAAGCCTAATTCTTTCGGCATTTGCCTCAAGTAAATCTTTCTCCAGATTGCGAACCAAGGAATCTTTCTCCGACACAATGACCTTCAGATTCAGGATCTGATGTTGACATGCATCCAAATCCATGGCTTTTAACCTAAGAGCAAACACCTCCTTTTCTAGCTTGACTAGGTCGGGACTCTTAGTTGCGGAAGAATCCTCGGGTGGGATAACTAAGGTCTCCTCTGAAAGTTCCATTTCCCTAGTCTCATAGCTTGAGTTAAGGTCTGTGTAGTTGATGGGGGGCATTGCTACTCTAGGGGTTCTGGCCTTAATGCCTTCCCAGGTGGGTTTAGAGTTGGTTGGATCACTGGCTGGAACAAAGATTGGTCTATTTGGAGGGGGACTAGTGGGTGGACTGCTAGAGGTACTGTTCGTTGGACTGATGGTCGTGGTTATGGTCTCACCATTTATGACTTCGGTGTATGTGACAGTCTGCCTAACAAATTCCTCGGTCACATGTCCTCCTACTATGGCAGGTTTGGGCTTGGAGGCTGCCATTTCCTCAAAGTTGTATAGATGAGAAGGTGCTTTATCTAAAACATGGTTTTCAGACAGACCTAGGCCGGGTTTAGCTGTGTAAAAGGGATTCTTTTTGGCATGCTGAGTGAGGATACTTAAAGTCTGTTCAGATTGTCCTCTTTTAAAATTGTTGTCCTCAAGCTCTTGTATTTTTGAAAACAACCTAGTTCTTTCTTCCGAAAGCAACTGGAATTTAATGTTGAGCTCCCCATGGTTACTGTTAAGTTCCTCATGGGCTTTTTGAAGACAACTAAGTTTGTTTGCTAAATTGGACTCTCTAATCCCAGATTCAAGTGTTTCACGGTTATAGACTATGGTCAAATCCTCGAGAGAGTCTTTATAAATCGCACTGTCGATTCTAAATTTCGTGACAAGAGTCCTCTCCGATTGGAGATATCTCTCCAATTCACAAATTTTAGATTCCAACATTGCCACAGTGTCAGTTATATCAGGGATAGAGGATACCTCAGACGGATCTATGTCCTGATAAGTGCTTGGGCCAACGGCTTCCGATCCCTCGAAGTCAGCCATCAAGCAGGGACCTTGCACCAAGTGATCTTCCTCGTCTGAACTCTCCTCTTCACATACCCAGTTCTCTTCATCTACCATCAAAGCCACCCCTTTTTCTTTCTTCCTCATCAGTGAGGCCTTCCGCTCAAAGTACGCAGCATCCTTGTACTTTACGGAGCAATCTCGAGCGTAGTGTCCCAACTTTCCACACTTGTAACAAGTGGTAGTGGGACTTGCGGTTTGCTGAGGAGTGGGGTTCTGGGTTATGGGACCCTGGGGAGGATTTGCCCGTTGAATTCCTTGATCATTGTGAATCGGTTGATCTTCCCTTTGAACATTATTGGAACTGTTTCCCCTGGAATCGCCTCCATGGTAGATGCCTTTCCCATGATTCACTCTCTCTTCTTGCCTTTGACCACCCCTATTCTGCTCAGACCCGTATCCTGGCCCTTGATCTAGCCTTCCACTCTCATATCTTCCTCCATAACCAATCTCATATCCATGACGATCAATATACCCAGATTCCGGAGTGTATTGCCTCAAGCTGTTCCGGTGGTTGATGTCTGAGACTTGTCCTCTCCAATCTCCTTGACTACCTTGACCTCCTTGATAGTCAAGATAAGTGTTGTCTCTTCTCGGCTGATCTCTGTATCTGCCTTGATCTTCTCTGAACCTTCCCTGGTAGTTCCTATAACTTCCTTGATCGTAAGCTGGCATACCCCCTTGCTGATAGCTTCCTCTCCCTTGATTTCCGTACTGACTCCTTTCAGGTTGATAATGACCTCCTCTACCTTGCCCCATTCTTCCTCCACTGGGAAAACCGGATCCTCGTCCATGGTTGTATCCACGATTTGCGTTCAATCGTTGTACGCTGTGAGAAATGAGGGCAAGGGACTCATTCACATGGAAGAGTTCATCATCAGAGATGGAAATGATCACCGGTTCGTCGGGATGTTGTACGCTTGAGCCAAAGTTCGGGTTGAACTCTTGACTGTATTCTTCAGGATAGTATTGGGGAGAGACGCTGTTGTATGGCATTGGTTGGACGGGAGCAGTGTTTGGTCCTCCAAAGGGCACGGCCGACAATGCCAGAGGATCAACTGCTCTCTTGGAGCGTCCGCCGGTGATGAAATCTTCGTGTTGAACCATCATACTGAACAAGTCATGTAGACCCAATGTTCCCAGATTCCGGCTAAGCTGGATGTTGATGGCCATGTTTTGCCATTCTTGGTTGAGATTCTTCAAGAATTTCACGTTCACTTCATACTTTGACTTCTCAACCCCGAGCCGTCTCAAGTCGTTGACGAAAGCGTTCAATCTTTGATAAGAGTCAATGAGGGATTCGTTTTCCCTAGCTTTGAAGCCTTCGTAAGCATTGAGGGCACTTTCCTTCTGACTCTCCACAGCAGAGTCGCCTCCCTGCATCTGTTGTTCAATTTCCAACCAAACGTCTCGTGCGTTGGTCAGACTGTCCACTCTTGCGTACATATCGTTTGGGAGAGCCATAATCAGGAGGGTTAGTGCACGCTTGTCAATGAGATGTCGGGCTCTTTGTTCGGGATTGAACATCTCAACAGGCTTCTCAACCACGTATGCCGGAAGTTCGGGACAAGTATCGGTTTTAGGTACAGCGGCAACGGTGACGGTCGGTCGGATAGGTCCTTCTCGAATGGACTTCATCAGGTTTTCATCAAGTAGGTCGAGGAAGTGAATCATCCTGCGTCTCCATTGTTGGTACTCGCCCATCACCAGGACGGGAGGGCGAGTTTCGGAACCTATCCCAAGGATTTCCTTCGACATTTAAAAAAAATGAGACCTCCTCGTACGATTCGCTTGGCTTAAAACGGAAGAATGGTTTTCGAAAAACGGGAATTTTGAGCGCCTCGGGACACAAAAAGCTTGGAAAAAGTAAAGGGTTTTAAAAGCAAGCTTAGTGTCGGATTTGAGAAACAAAACTACAAGAGTTTCGGCTCAAAGAGGCGAAATCCGACTTGGAAACAGATGTTTTCCGATTCGGATTTGGCTCAAAATAGCTGGATGCGGAAAACAGCCTTTTCCGATTCGGAAAATACAGTTTTCCGATTCGGAAAAGTTTGGGTGCGGAAAAAGGGAAATTTGGAAAAGAGACTTTTCAGGAGCAAGACCCCAAGTCAGAGACTCGTTCTTCGATTCGGAAAACAGTGTTTTCCGATTCGGAAAAGGAGAGTTCTCCGATTCGGAGAAGATGCAATTTCCGACTCGGAAAAGTTGAGCTGAAATTTCAGCTCTTGTTTTCCGATGCGGAAAACCTGCACAGAAAACTCCGAAAAATTTCTTAAAAACGCTTAAAACCTCTTAAAAATCAGTGTTTAGACCCCCAAATTGTAGGAAAAAGCTTAGAAATCATTGGGGAATCACTTAACACTTAATTTTACCCTTTTAAAACCACCTTTTGGATTGAAAACCCAAAAGTTTTGAAAAACCCAAAACTTAAAAATCTTTTAAAACCTTATCAAAAATCAAAGACAAAAGCCAAGGAATCAACAAGTTTGGCTCTGATACCAATTGTTGTCCCAAAAACAATGAAGTAGATGAAGAAATGGATGGAAATCCTAAATGTGTGATTGAAATCAATAAAAAGCTTGAGTAAGCTTAACAATGGAGGAATGTTGCACAAAAAGGTAATATGATTCAATCATGAAAAACCCTAACATCTCTTACCTTTTATAGGTAAGAGAAAGTTACACAAAAGTACGATAAAGGCCCCCGAGGTTACACACCTCTAAACAAGGGCAATAAAACTGTAAATTGTTTACAAGGTAAATCAAACTAACTATTGAAAGCATGTAAAGATAGTGAATTCTGACTCTTCACAACAAAGAGGTCCTACAACCTTTTTGCTCACTACCATTACGAAGCTTATCTTTAGTGAACGTTTTTGCTCACTCCATTTCAAAGCTTAGTAACAAAACATTTTGTAGTGAACCTTTTTGCCCACTACCATCACAAGGCTTATCTTTAGTGAACGTTTTTGCTCACTCCATTTCAAAGTTTTGTAACAAATATGAGAAAATTCCCGGGTAAACGTTAATCACATGATACTTATTCTTTGAGTCACTACTAAGCCTGAAAATACGACATGCTACGCCCCTGTTCTACCGCAGTGGTGGGACTAAATCCCACATGTGTAGAACTTTTATTTAATACAGTGCACCTATTCCTCGTCAGTTTAAGGTGGGTATGTCAACCAAATAGCGCTATCCACTAGTATTATAGGCCTATTGTTATGAGTTAATAGTAGACATCCGGGGACTTCACTTTTTCAAACTCACTATATCATGTCTCATAATATTGCAAAATTTTACTCATATCAAGATTTACATTTCAAAATAAATCAACAATTCATTTCATTGAACATGCTTTTCACCCCAAATACGTAAAAACGGTAAAAGAGGGGCTGTGAATACTCACCTTGAATAGCTTAGTGCTTTGAACAAGCGATAGTACGTGAATAATCCCGACTCCAAGTCTACTTATGCCCTATAACATACGTATTTGACGTAAGTCTTAATTCAACAGTCCGTATCTAGTCAAGTCATTACCGAAATCCTATTATAATGCCTTCACTCAAATTTATTAAGTTCAACTTAGTATAAAATAGCTTTAGTTACTTTATATCAATAACCAAACATATGGGAATTCTTGAAGTTTGCAAAACAACCTTTTTGAAGAAATCAGATTCTGGCAGATTTGTTTTGCTTAAAAAATGTTACCTTTAAGCTTAGTTCCAAAAGAAGATTGTCACATCCCGTTTCATTTAATTAATTTATTTTTTTTATTATTATTATTATTGTTATTATTATTATTCTAATTATTAAGGGATTAGGGTTAGGGTTTCTTCCGGGTTAAGCAAGGGAGGGAGGCCCGTTTAACTTGATTAAAAACCCTAGAGCCGTAGGTCGTTCTCATTGTGTTTCCTTGGCGAGCAAGTTAGAGAGAGTAAGAGGCCGAGAGAGAGGGAGAGAGAGTCGACCGGAAGGAAGAAAAGTGATCGTCGGAGTTGGTTTATGGTTGCTCACGTCGCAAGGTAACCCCGTTTTGTTCTCTTGTATAGTGTCATTGTGGCGTAGGGTAGTGAGGGAATCGGTGGTGGTGGCGGTTGTGCCGTCGTCGCCGCCGTACTCCCATGTGGAGCGTGCCACGGCCCACGGCAGCAGCCGTGGGTGACGGTGGTTGTTTGGTTGTTGCTTTGACGCCGGTGGCGGCTAGCCACCGCTAGCTGTCGCCGTGCGATCTCCTTGACGGAAGGGAGGGAGACGGTGGAGGTCGTGAGGACCGCTGCCGCTAGCGACCATCGTGAAGGCCGGCCGGCGGCTTGGTGATATCTCCTCGCCGTCGCGCCGTCGCCTAATTTCACGTCGAAGCAACGTCGGCGGACGGCCGGCCGCCACGGCTGTGTTGTTGTTGATGGTATCGGCGGTGGTGGGGGCGCAAGCCGCTACTGCCGCTGTAGGTTACGGTGGTGGGCGATGGGCCGATTGAAAGCGGTACGGCGGCTGCCGTACTTGGCTCCACCGGCCGGCGGTGGTTGTGGCCGCCGTCGCGTCCGTGTGTTGGTCGGCGTAAGGCCAGCGGTGGCGTGTTCACTGCTGCTGCTGTCCGTGGCGCGGCTAGGCGGCGGTGGTCTTCGTCACCGCTGCTGCTGTGGTACGTGGCGGCTGCCGGTGTGCGGTGGCGGCGGGTCACCGCCGTTGTCATCATCGTTTCTTTGGACCGGTGGTTTTGGGTGGGGGTGTGTTCGTAATGTTATTGAGTTGTTAAAGCATGTCGTTTTTTTTAAATGTTAGCTTTGGTAGTTGAGCGTCGATAGTAACATATAGGACCGTTGTGTTTAAATTTCAGAGTGGTTACGCGGACTACACGTGTGAGCGTTTATTCTTACGTATTCGTGAGAACTTTAAGGTGAGTGGGTTTACATGCGATGCCTTATGATTTTATGTGTATACGTGCTATTAAATTACATGGTGATGTTTCGGGTTGCGTGATGACCCAACGGGCGGGAAACCGCGGAGACCGGATTGCGGGATGGTCCGGTAACGGGAAACCGTTCAGCTGTTAATGTGGATGATGTGTATGTGCATTTAATTGTAATGTGTTGTATGTGACTTAACTCACTAAGCTGTTGAGCTTACCCCTCGTGTTTTAATATTTTTAGGTACGAGTTCGGGTGTCGATAAGGGCAAGGCTCCGGCTTGAGGGTTCCCGGCTGATGGCGTTCCGATCCGAGCAATATTCTAGTTGACTTTTATTTGGGATATTTATATGTTTGACTTGGGGTTTTATCTTGAGGATGATTTGTTTACGATAAATGCAAGTTTGTTTTAAATGATTAATTAGTTTTATTAAATGCAAGGGTTTTATCCAAATTTTTATATTAAAATTTCACTTTAAAATTTTCAATTGGGTTTGGGCGTTACAACTTGGTATCAGAGCCTAGGTTTAAGAGAATCAGCACATGCACTCGTGGGTGCGTGTGTGGTTGGACTTAAACCAGGCGGTCGAGAGTAATCGGATAAGATCGGAACGGCCAGCGGAACCGTCAAGACGGAGGTAAGCTTTAGTACCTTTAAATTATTATGCACGTAGTAGTCTATTTCGTAACGCATGCATAATTATATGTGGAATTTTATGGGATAGAATGCATGTGATAATGAGCTGTATACGTGATTTTATGTGACCGTCTAGTTAGTAAGTTGAAGTCTAAATAGGATGGTATCAAAACCAAACGTAAACACCTTGGTACGTCGGGGATGGGTCGTCGAGCATATTCTTGTCTGATTGTTGCTTGGTGGTCTTGACCCGGCTACCATGCATGGTTGGTTA
Source organism: Centaurea solstitialis (assembly GCA_030169165.1). Taxonomy (NCBI): domain Eukaryota; kingdom Viridiplantae; phylum Streptophyta; class Magnoliopsida; order Asterales; family Asteraceae; genus Centaurea; species Centaurea solstitialis. The sequence continues at coordinate 194,590 of JARYMX010000030.1, read as the reverse complement.
TAGTAATACGGCGCCAATAATAGTGTTACTATAAGCACCTGTGTAAGGTTGGATTTGATTAAGTTCTGGGGATTTTAACTGGCTGACAACGGCTAGGGTTTTAGCATGCTATGTGGTTAACTGTTACGTATTACGTGTGTATATACATGGATCTGTTGTGTTAGCATGCGCGGTAGAAACTAGCCTTAGGGTTGGCATGATCACTACTACTAGGGTTACGTGTGAATAACTTAGTAGAGTATGGTAATGAACTAAGATGCTTTAAACCTTCAAAATGGTGCTAACCAGAAGCCAGACCGACGATGAGGCCGGACAGTCCGACCACATTGCTGCCCAAATCACTGAAACCCTGCAGCAGATGCTGCCAGGACTGTTTAACCAGATGAGAGACTAGGGGTGTAAGTGAGCCGAGCTGTTCGTGAGCTACTCGGGATCGACTCGTTAAAAGCTCGATTCGAGCTCGAGTTAAACGAGCTTCGAGCCGAGCTCGAGCTTCATTTCGAGCTCGTTTATAAACGAGCTCGAGCTCGAGCCTTTATAACTAAGCTCGCGAGCCTAAACGAGCTTAAACAAGCCTCAGTTAATATAATATATAATAATAATAATAATAATAATAATAATATGTAAAACAAAACACAATAACGTCCGTTCTAGTGCTAATTTAAAATTAATCAAACGAATTTAACTACATAAACAAAAAACTACTATTACTAATTTATTTACTGATAATAATCAATAAGAAAATAAACCCACATATCCTCCCTCTTATATAAAGGGCTTAGTGCTTTGATTTTTTTAAAAAGTTTCGATGTGGGAGAAAGCCCTACCTCCCATCCAGCCTTTGTTTTTTTTTTACATCAGGTATGTGATTCTCATCCCACATCGACAACCTATTCTATTTTATCCTTTTATCTCTTCCTATATATATGCAACCATGTCGCCTTCATTTTACAATTGGACAGCCTGGTTCTGGGCTTACCCATTCGGCTTGAGCCAACTTGGCAGAGCCTAAGTTAAATTTTATGAGCTTAAGGCGAGATTTGGCTGTTTTGATAAACGAGCTGAACGAGCCGAGCTCGAGCTTGTTAAGTGTTTGGCGAGCTCGAGTTCGAGCTTGATAACTAAAGCTCGAAACGAGCCGAGCTCGAGCTCGAGCTTTAAAATTTTAAACGAGCCGAGCTCGAGCTTGGTCAGGCTCGAGCTCGGCTCGGCTCGTTTACACCCTTATGAGAGACGAGCTGATCCAAACCATGGACCAGCGCATAGATGCGGCCCTCACGGCCCGTAGCTTAGGTACTGGGAGCTCGAGTCAGTCCCAGCCTCGTGGGATCACCTTCAAGGATTTTATGGCGTGCCAACCGCCATTGTTTGACGGGAAGAAGGATCCCGTGCCTTGCTACCGCTGGTACTCGGCGGTCGAGGGAGCATTTCGCACTTGTGGGTGCCCCGATGGTTCAAAGGTTCTTTTCGCTGTGAACCTTCTTTGCGGAGCTGCAAAGGATTGGTGGGATCTGACTCTTAAGAAGTACACGGAGGCACAGATCACTGCGCTGACCTGGGGGGACTTCCGGGCCTTGTCCGACGAGGAGTTTGCACCTCGCATTGAAAAGGAGCGGATAGCATCTGAGTTCTTGAAGCTGACTCAGACGACGGAGTCGGTGAACGAGATCACTGCGCAGTTTCTGGAGAAGCTGCTGTTTGTACCAGGGTACGCGAACGACGAATCGCTGAAGATGGCTCGTTATTTGGGAATGCTGAAGCCAGAACTCAAGAAGGCGGTGGCCACGGGGAGGTGTAAGACCCTCAGTGACATGCAGGAGGTAGCGAGGTCTCAGGAGCTAGTCTTGGAGGAATTGCAGCAAGGGAAGAGAAAGGCAGAAGACCAGTCGGGACCAGCAAAGAAGTTCAAGGGAGCTAGGACTAACACCAGGAGCGGGACCCCGAGCTGCCCAAAGTGTGGGCGTTATCATCGGGGAGAGTGCAGGCCGCGGGAGTTGTCTTGCTACAAATGTGGCAAGACGGCCACCTGAGCAAGGATTGCAAGGAGACTGCGAGGATCTGCTTCAACTGTTATCAGCCGGGGCATATCAAGACTGAATGCCCTCAGCTGAAGAAGACGCCAGCTGTGGCACCTGCACCAGCGACACTCATGATCACCGACGGTACTACTAAAGGGAAGAGCGGAGCTACTACTCGCGGACGGGCCTTTCAAATGACTGCTGAGGAAGCGCAGACGGCGCCTGATGTGATTACAGGTTTTTCCTCGTTATATTTTCGTACGCTTGCTGATTGTAGCTTATTTTATGTGTTAGTGATAAAAATAGTGTATCTGCCGTTAAATGTGAACTTTAGGCATATTTCCTGTCAACTCGAAACCGGCTTTAGTACTTTTCGACACGGGGGCCACGTGGTCCTATGTGTCGCGTAGGTTCTGTAAGGACTTCCAGATCGAGCTCGGTAATCTGGATAGTCCTCAAGCAATCGACGTAGCGGCGGAGGAAGTACAGGTGGTCGAGCACGTGTACCGGGGGTGCAACATTGATATCTTTGGAGTTCGTTTCAGCATCAATCTCATCCCCATTCCCATGAACGGAGTGGACGTAGTTGTCGGAATCGATTGGATGTTTCCGAATCGGGCGACCACGGATGTTGCGGGGCAGTTTGTACGCATCCATAACCCAAGTGGGGGAGATCTGGTGGTGTACGGCAAGGGGAGAAGACTATCTACATCCTTCTGTTCTATCGCGAAGGCTCGGAGATACATCCAGCGGGGGTGTACGGGGTTCTTAGTTTATGCTATGGCGGATCAGACGAAGGAGAGAAAGCTGTCGGTAGCGGAGGTGCCAGTGGTCAGCGAGTTTCCAGACGTGTTTCCAGAGGATCTGCCTGGCCTTCCACCTGATAGGCAGATCGAGTTCGGCATCGACTTGGTACCAGGAGCAGCTCCGATTGCGCGAGCTCCTTACCGTCTGGCTCCGCCGGAGCTTCAGGAGTTATCGGAGCAGTTGCAGGAGCTCTCGGGGAAGGGGTTCATCCGCCCGAGCAGCTCACCGTGGGGTGCACCGATTCTGTTTGTGAAAAAGAAAGACGGGAGTCATCGTATGTGCATCGATTACCGTGGACTCAACAAGGTGACCATCAAGAATAGGTATCCACTACCTAGGATTGATGACCTGTTTGATCAACTTCAAGGAGCTTCGTGGTTTTCTAAGATCGATCTTCGGTCGGGGTATCACCAGCTGAAGGTGAAAGAAGCGGATGTCCACAAGACCGCTTTCCGAACCCGTTACGGCCACTTCGAGTTTCTGGTAATGCCGTTCGGGCTTACCAATGCTCCAGCAGCTTTCATGGACCTCATGAACCGGGTGTGCCGCCCGATGCTTGATCGGTCCGTGATCGTTTTCATCGACGATATTCTAATCTACTCGAAGACGAAGGAGGAGCATGTGATGCATCTGCGGGAGGTGCTTGAGGTGTTGAGGAGGGAGCGTCTCTACGCCAAATTCTCGAAATGCGCTTTCTGGTTGGAGGAGGTTCAGTTCTTGGGCCACATCATTAACCGGGAAGGCATCAAGGTGGATCCAGCAAAAATCGAAGCAGTTATGAATTGGGAAATTCCGAAGGCACCTACCGAGATCCGGAGTTTCCTGGGTTTAGCCGGCTACTACCGACGGTTCATCCAGGATTTCTCCAAGATTGCGGTACCTTTGACGCGTTTGACAAAGAAGAGTGAGCCGTACGTTTGGGGTTCTGAGCAGCAGAGGGCTTTCGACACGTTGAGACAGAAGTTGTGTGAGGCTCCGGTTCTAACCTTACCGGAGGGGGTGGAAGACATGGCAGTTTATTGCGACGCATCTCGGCTGGGTCTGGGTTGTGTTCTGATGCAGAGGGGGCGGGTGATAGCCTACGCTTCGAGGCAGCTGAAGCCTCACGAGACTAATTACCCCACGCATGATCTCGAGCTTGCGGCGGTTGTTTTTGCTCTCAAGTTATGGAGGCACTACCTGTATGGGGTGAAGTGCACCATTTTCTCAGACCACCGGAGCTTGAGGTATTTCTTGGAGCAGCCGAATCTGAATATGCGACAGCGGAGGTGGCTTGACGTAGTCAAGGACTACGATTGCGAGATTCTCTATCACCCAGGCAAGGCTAATGTGGTCGTTGACGCTTTGAGTAGGAAGACGGAGCACGCGCCGCTTCGTATCTCGCACCTGAAGATGGCGGTGACTACCTCCTTTGTGGACCTGGTGCTGCGGGCACAAGAGGAGGCGAGTCGGGAGGAGAACCAGAATGGAGAGCGGATTCGGGGGCAGATGGCCGCGTTAGTCAGAGACAGTCGAGGGTTGCTGACTAGGTACGGTAGAGTGTGGGTTCCTCGGGCGGGCTCGGCGCGACAGACCTTGCTTGAGGAAGCCCATAAGTCTAGATTCTCGATTCATCCGGGAGCTACGAAGATGTATCGGGATCTACGGACAGGTTATTGGTGGCCAGGGATGAAGAGAGACGTGGCTCGGTACGTGGAGTCGTGTTTGACCTGTCTAAAGGTCAAGGCTGAGCATCAGAAGCCTCACGGCAAGATGCAGCCTCTGGAGATCCCCGAGTGGAAGTGGGAAAACCTCACTATGGATCTGATCACCAAGCTTCCGAAAACCCCTCGGAAGTTTGATGCGATTTGGGTCATAGTGGATCGGTTGACCAAGAGTGCTATCTTCCTTCCTATTCGGGAGAGTTTGACTGCAGAGCAGCTGGCGAAGATCTACGTGGACGAAGTGGTGTCGAGGCACGGAGTGCCAGTGTCGATCATTTCAGATCGGGACGTGCGTTTTACTTCTCGGTTTTGGGAAAGGTTTCATTTGGAATTGGGTACCAGACTGCATTTTAGCACCGCGTACCACCCTCAGACAGACGGTCAGAGTGAGCGGACGATCCAGACTTTAGAGGACATGCTGCGAGCTTGCGTTTTGGACTTTGGTGGCAGTTGGGATACGTACCTGCCCCTGGCAGAGTTCTCGTATAACAACAGTTACCATTCGAGCATTGGGATGCCGCCGTTTGAGATGCTTTACGGAAGGAGATGTCGTACTCCTATCTGTTGGGGCGAGGTAGGACAGCGTGTTCTTGGTAGCACTGAGGTGGTCCAGAGGACTACGGAGGATATTCAGAGGATCCGGGAGCGGTTACGGACGGCCCAGAGTCGACAGAAGAGTTATGCGGATCGACGGAGATCGAATCTGGAGTTCCAGGTGGGAGACCGGGTTCTACTCAAGGTTTCCCCTTGGAAGGGAGTGATTCGGTTCCGAAAGAGGGGCAAGCTGGGGCCTCGTTACATCGGACCGTTCACGGTTCTTGCACGTGTTGGGAAGGTAGCTTATCGTTTGGAGCTGCCTGCGGTACTAGGCCAGATCCACAACACTTTTCACGTTTCGCAGTTGCGTAAGTGCCTCGCCGACGAGACGGCTCATATTCCTTTAGACGATATTCAGGTGGACGAGAGCCTGAATTACGTCGAAAGGCCGGTGGCAGTGATAGACCGGAAGGTGAAGAGGTTGCGACGCAGGGAGATCGGAATCGTGAAGGTGCAGTGGCAGCATCGGAAGGGTTCCAAGTGGACCTGGGAACCAGAGGCAGAGATGCGAGAGCACTACCCAGAATTGTTTTCAGACTGATTTCGAGGACGAAATCCTTGTAAGTGGGGGAGAGTTGTCACATCCCGTTTCATTTAATTAATTTATTTTTATTATTATTATTATTGTTATTATTATTATTCTAATTATTAAGGGATTAGGGTTAGGGTTTCTTGCGGGTTAAGCAAGGGAGGGAGGCCCGTTTAACTTGATTAAAAACCCTAGAGCCGTAGGTCGTTCTCATTGTGTTTCCTTGGTGAGCAAGTTAGAGAGAGTAAGAGGCCGAGAGAGAGGGAGAGAGAGTCGACCGGAAGGAAGAAAAGTGATCGTCGGAGTTGGTTTAGGGTTGCTCACGTCGCAAGGTAACCCCGTTTTGTTCTCTTGTATAGTGTCATTGTGGCGTAGGGTAGTGAGGGAATCGGTGGTGGTGGCGGTTGTGCCGTCGTCGCCGCCGTACTCCCATGTGGAGCGTGCCACGGCCCACGGCAGCAGCCGTGGGTGACGGTGGTTGTTTGGTTGTTGCTTTGACGCCGGTGGCGGCTAGCCACCGCTAGCTGTCGCCGTGCGATCTCCTTGACGGAAGGGAGGGAGACGGTGGAGGTCGTAAGGACCGCTGCCGCTAGCGACCATCGTGAAGGCCGGCCGGCGGCTTGGTGATATCTCCTCGCCGTCGCGCCGTCGCCTGATTTCACGTCGAAGCAACGTCGGCGGACGGCCGGCCGCCACGGCTGTGTTGTTGTTGATGGTATCGGCGGTGGTGGGGGCGCAAGCCGCTGCTGCCGCTGTAGGTTACGGTGGTGGGCGATGGGCCGATTGAAAGCGGTACGGCGGCTGCCGTACTTGGCTCCACCGGCCGGTGGTGGTTGTGGCCGCCGTCGCGTCCGTGTGTTGGTCGGCGTAAGGCCAGCGGTGGCGTGTTCACTGCTGCTGCTGTCCGTGGCGCGGCTAGGCGGCGGTGGTCTTCGTCACCGCTGCTGCTGTGGTACGTGGCGGCTGCCGGTGTGCGGTGGCGGCGGGTCACCGCCGTTGTCATCATCGTTTCTTTGGACCGGTGGTTTTGGGTGGGGGTGTGTTCGTAATGTTATTGAGTTGTTAAAGCATGTCGTTTCTTTTTTTAAATGTTAGCTTTGGTAGTTGAGCGTCGATAGTAACATGTAACACCCTAAAAATCAGGGCGAACAAAAACCTTCAATTAAACAAAAGGTGGTATACAAAATACGCCAAAGCGTGAGCTCATCCCAAAACAGGGGTATAAGTAATGTACAATTAATTACAATGTTTGTAATCAAAGGAGAAACACAATAACCAAACTAGTCTAGTTCTGTCTAAGAAGAAGACTACAAAAGGGTTATCGCTTTACGGTAAGTCTCGCGGTCTTAGTAGACCGGTATCTCCAAAGTTCCCCCAAGCTCACTCTATACCGACGCCTACTTGGGGACAACGTCCCGAGTACCTGAGAAACACATCGACACCAAGCAAGTGTTAGGCTAAAGGAGCCTAGTGAGTTGTACAATTAATATCATGCGTATAAGGTACATAAGGCATGCGAGTATTACACGATTATACTAGCAATATCATTAGCATATTAAACCGGTTCATTATTATCTTCGGAAACAATGGGAGCGACCCATTTCCCCCAACCAATGCCCCGACATTCTTTACTTCCAAACACCTCGATGTCCCGAATTTAGCATGGCAACATCATCCGAGGCCCGCGCCCAAGGAGCAACCCGAGGGCCGGCGACATAGGTACAAACCCCAAGACTGTTTGGTGTGGACACATTGCGTTGGTTCGTCCATATTGTTATCATGAGGATCGTGAGACGGAATTTAGCATCGCGTCACGTCCATATCATCTCCACACAAGACCTAGATACTGAATTTAGCATAGCATCTAGTCCATATCAATTACACATAAACCTCGTCACTGAATTTAGCATAGCGTCATTTATAGAGGTATACATCGGGATCTCAAGCCCCTTTATGTCATTCCGGGTATGCCCCATTCCGTGTATCAATCCCATTCTTACATAACCCCAAGTCATGTATCATGTCGTGCATTTCGTATAATTACATTTATCATACAATCCGTAGGTTTAACACATACGTAGTAGCACACGATGATTCCATCTCACACAAAGAGTCACACCATCCAAAGCATTCATATTAGTATAGCATTTCATACATACCATGTGCATCCTCAACTAAACATGAGAAGTAAGCTATACCAAGTTCACATATAACCACATAATCAAGTAAGAAATAGACTCCATCAAAATGATGTGCTCTCAGTTTTAACAAAATAGTTTTAGCAACTCACCTTAGGCTTTTGTGATAAAAACCCCAAATCCCAAGATTAGGTCAAATACGAGCACAAACCTAAATCAAGTAAATCGAACCCTAGATTAGTTCATAACCTTTATTATACACATAGATCCAACCTACAAGGGTTTATCTGAAGCTTACCAAGTGAGATCCAAGCTAGAACCCTAAGTCTTGAGTTTCCCCCTTTTCAAGCAACAATGGTGGAGAAGGGGTGAGTGGGGAAGATGAAGTGAGTGAGGGGTGATTTCCAACTAGTTAGCTCCAAGTATGGATTTAGCTTCAAGATCTTGTAGGGTTTTGGATTTGGAGAAGGTAGAGAGAAAATTCAAGTGGAATGGTTGAGAAATGAAGGAGGAGTGGTCAAATGAGGTCAAGAAGGGTTAAAAACCCGTTTTCTGCATTGTGCAGACACCTAGCGATCGCTAGGTGTCATGGCTAGCGATCGCTAGCTTGGTTCTTTTCACGGTCGCGAGCCCGATCGCGAGCAAATACAGCAGATGCACATTTTGTACCTAGCGATCGCTAGGCTCATGGCTAGCGATCGCTAGCATCTGATCGAAATGGGTACTATTTTGTTTCGGCCATAACTTCTTCGTTTTAGCTCCGTTTTCGATTCCGAAAGAACCGTTAGACTCGTACTTGAATTTCCTAACATAATAGACCATAAAATGCATGATTTGATCTAAAATTTAAGTTTCCATATTTTATCAAAGAGTCGCTATTACACCGAAATTACGGGTGTTACAATCCTCCCCACCTAGATAAAATTTCGTCCCCGAAATTCGTTACACCTACGTGAATAAGTGTGGGTATCTCCGCTTCATGTCCTCTTCGGCCTCCCACGTGACATTAGCACCTCGGTGGTGCTTCCATTGGACTTTGACCATCGTCACCTCTTTATGGCGTAGTTTCTTCGTTTTCCTTTCTAAGATCGCTTCCGGTTCTTCGATACATCGGTTACCGGTGTCAACTCGAATCTCCGATAGAGGAATAACGCTGTCTTCTTCGGCTAGGCATTTCCGCAAGTAACACACGTGAAAAGTGGGGTGTATCCCATCCATTTCGGGCGGTAGCTCTAACCGGTAAGCTTGTTGTCCAACCTTTTCCAAAACGGTAAACGGTCCTAGGAAACGTGGGCTAAGCTTCCCCCGTTTCCCAAACCGTATGATACCTTTCCAAGGGGACACTTTCAACATCACGCGCTCTCCCACTTGGAAATCTATGGGGCGACGTTTCTTGTCGGCGTAACTCTTTTGTCGGTCTTGGGCGGCTTTCAATCGTTCGCGAATGCCCTTTACTTTATCCGCCGTCTCTTGTATGATCTCGGGTCCCGCAAATTGCTTTTCACCCGCCTCCAACCAACACGTCGGTGTCCTACATTTCCTTCCGTATAGTGCCTCGAACGGTGCCATCCCGATGCTAGAATGGTAACTGTTGTTGTAGGCAAATTCCACCAATGGTAGGTGTGTATCCCAATTTCCCCCGAAGTCGATCACGCATGACCGCAACATATCCTCTAGCGTCTGAATCGTCCGTTCGCTTTGTCCGTCGGTTTGAGGGTGGTAAGCGGTGCTCAACTTGAGTTTCGTACCCAAGCCCTCTTGTAATCCATGCCAAAACTGGGAAGTAAATCGGCTATCTCTATCCGAGACAATCGATAATGGTACACCGTGTCTTCTCACGATCTCCTTTATGTAGAGTTTGGCCAATTTTTCCATGGGTAGGGTTTCACGCATCTCGAGAAAGTGAGCACTCTTCGTGAGTCGGTCCACGATCACCCAAATAGCGTCGTGACCCCTTAAGGTTCTCGGCAGTTTGGTCACGAAATCCATGGTAATATGCTCCCACTTCCATTCCGGGATGTCCAAAGGTTGCAAACTCCCATAGGGCCTTTGGTGTTCCGCCTTGACTTGAAGGCACGTGACACACTTCTCGATGTAGCTAGCCACATCAAGTTTCATGACCGGCCACCAATAGTTCATTTTCAAGTCCCGATACATCTTGGTGCTCCCGGGATGTATGGAATACTTGGATTTGTGGGCATCCTCCAAGAGCAATTCCCGATTGCCACCAAGCTTCGGCACCCAAACTCGGCCTCGAAACAGTTTAAGCCCGCGGCTATCCTCGGTCAACAACTCCTTTTGTTTTACCATCACCTCATCCTTGAGGTTTTCTTCTCGAAGGGCTTCCGCTTGACTCGTCTTGATCCGGTCCATCAAGCTCGACACCACACTAATCCGGTTAAGGGTAACACCAACGCTATCGCCATCGTTCTTACGGCTCAAGGCGTCGGCGACTACGTTCGCCTTACCGGGGTGGTACAATAAATCGCAGTCATAGTCCTTTAATAGCTCGAGCCACCTCCTTTGTCGCATGTTGAGCTCCTTTTGATCGAAGATGTGTTGGAGGCTTTTATGATCGGTGTATAGTGTACACTTGGTCCCGTAAAGGTAGTGTCGCCACAATTTTAAAGCAAACACCACCGCCGCTAGTTCCAAATCGTGCACCGGGTAATTCCTTTCATGGTCCTTCAACTGTCGAGAGGCGTAGGAGATCACCTTGCCTCGTTGCATGAGCACGCACCCGAGTCCCATCTTGGACGCGTCGCTATAGACCACGAAGTCTTCCGTCCCGTCCGGTAATGACAAAATCGGCGCTTGGCATAACTTCTTCTTGAGTGTCTGAAAGGCCTCTTCCTGCTTGTCGGTCCATAGAAACTTGGCGTTCTTCTTCGTTAGCACCGTGAGCGACGAAGCAATCTTCGAGAAGTCTTGGATAAACGTCCGGTAGTAACCCGCTAAGCCCAAGAAGCTTCTTATTTCTGATGGGTTCGTTGGCGACTTCCAACTCATCATGGCCTCGATCTTCGCCGGATCCACTTTGATCCCGTCTCGCGACACCACATGGCCTAGAAATTGTACCTCGTGGAGCCAAAATTCGCACTTGGAGAATTTGGCGTACAACTTCTCGTCCCTAAGCACGCTCAACACCTCTCGTAAGTGTCGTTCATGTTCGGCCTCATCTTTGGAGTAGACTAATATATCGTCGATAAAGACTATAACCGACTTATCTAAGAAGGGTCTACACACTCGGTTCATCAAGTCCATGAATACCGCCGGTGCGTTGGTTAAACCGAACGGCATCACCAAGAACTCGAAGTGCCCGTATCTCGTCCGGAAGGCGGTCTTTGGTACATCGTCCTCTTTCACCCGAACTTGGTGATATCCGGATCGTAGGTCGATCTTCGAGAAGCATCCGGCACCTTGAAGTTGATCGAAGAGGTCGTCGATCCGGGGCAAAGGGTATTTGTTCTTTACCGTCCTCTTGTTTAGTTCCCGGTAGTCGATGCACATCCTCATGGAGCCGTCCTTCTTTTTGACGAAAAGGACCGGTGCTCCCCACGGTGACGAACTCGGTCGGATAAACCCCTTCTCGGAGAGCTCTTGCAATTGCGTCATCATCTCCTTCATCTCCGTCGGAGCCAATCGGTACGGAGCGCGCGCAATCGGAGCCGCTCCGGGTGTAAGGTCAATGTGAAACTCCACTTGGCGTTCCGGTGGTAGTCCGAGCAAATCTTCCGGAAAGACGTCCGGAAAGTTCCGCACCACATTCACATCGGCGAGCTCTTTCTTCTCTAACTTAGTATCGATGACATAAGCTAAAAAGGAGGTGCATCCCTTGGCTAGGCACTTCCTTGCCTTAACCATCGAGATGGTCGTGTAGGCGCCCTTCTTCTTATCCCCATACACGGTAATCGGTTTTCCGCTAGGCGCCGGCAACGTGACCCTCTTTTTGCCGCAACCTATGTTGGCGTCGTGTGCGCGCAACCAATCGATTCCTAACACTACGTCGAAACTACCGACATTCATGGGTATGAGGGTAGCGGAGAAAGGTTCTCCATCTAACTCTATAGTGCACCCCTCAAAGCAATCCCGAACGGTCACAAGAAATCCGCCCGCTACTTCTACTACTAACGCGTCAGATAAGGGAGTGGTAGGCATAGTGAATTTCTTAGCTAAAGTGTCATGCACAAAAGAGCGTTCGGCACCCGTATCGAAAAGAATAAGCGCAGGTATGGAGTTAACGAGAAACGTACCCGATACGAGATCGGATGCCTCTCTCGCCTCCGTGGCCGTCATCTGAAAGGCTCGGCTAGTCACCTTCGGCGGGTTTCCTCCCTTCGCAACCGGACCGCTTGGACCCCCGGTAGTCGCTTTCTTGAACTTCGGGCAAGCGTCCCGGTAGTGCCCCGGCTCCTTGCAATCATAACAAACCGGCACTCGGGCCGCACAATCTTGGGTCGCATGACCCCTCCTTCCACATTTCCCACAATTATTGGGAGTTGGGGGAAAATCGCGGCGACACGGCCCAAAGTGCTTGCTTCGACATCCATTGCACCATTTCGCCTCGTTTCGGCTTCCACTTCGCCTCCCATCTTGGAAGGTCTTGCTCGGTCGGGCCGACATGGCGGCCTCTTCAAACTTCCTCTTTTGCCCGGCTTGATATCCCTCTACCGGGCTTGGGTGATGTCGTCCTCAATCCTCAACGATTCTTCGATCGCCTCGTGGAGGGTGGTGACCCTTGCGATCCTTACCGCCGATCTTATCTCGGCCGGTAACCCACGAGAATAGGCCTTGATCTTTGCCTTCTCGTCGGGAGCCAAGTGCTCCACCATCCCAAGCTTCTCCATAAAGTCCTTTGCGTAAAAGGAAATGGGGTTGTTGCCTTTCTTCAGTCCTCGGAATTCGTCCTCGATCTTGTCAAGGGCTCGCTCGCTACAGTATTTCTCGAGCATCTTCTTCTTGAACTCGGCCCACGAGAGCCTAGCGTACACCTCCGGCGTGAGGGAGGAGCGGGTCAAGTTCCACCAAGTGAGGGCCTCGCCCTTGAGAAGGTGGGATGCGAACTTGACTCGTTGTGAAGAGTCGCACTCGCTAGCCTCAAAGGCCATCTCCATCTCGCGGAGCCAATATAAGCACACGACCGGGTCGGTGCACCCCGGAACTCCGGCGGTTTACACCCCAAGAAGTTCTTGTAGGAGCACCCCTTAGCTTTCCCTTTCTCTTTCTCCTTGTCTCCCGTGACTCGGGTCTCCTCGGTGACCACCACCACCTCCGCATCTCCCGACGCCGTAGCGGCGTTCTCGCCCACCGTCTCATGACGACGGTTGCTAGTGTCCGATCCTCCAACATCTTCATGAAGGACTCTTGTTGTTTGCTCATGGCCTCGTTCACGGCCTTCATCACGTTGTCAAACATCCTCATCTCCGGGGTCACCTCGGTTAGGACGGGATTTGGATCCTCGAGATTGACCCTTGGTACGTGCTCCGGACCCCCACCGAGAACGGGAAGCCTCGGTGGACTCTCAACCGTCTCGACCCGAACATGTTGGTCGGCGGTCGAAGCGGTTTGGTCGGGTGGTCCTCTCGCGGCGCCCGTCTGGCTACGGGTGTTCGCCATACTAATCTGTCACACACAAATATACGAGAATAGGATAAGAATAGACTACTTACGAACCTCAACATTTATCGTCATTATAATAACAGTTACTCAAACACTCGCGTACAACGCATTCATAGATCAGTAGCTAAGTGATTTATGAACTAATCATACATAAGCATCCTCGTTACCATCACCACAACTTTGAATAAACGTGAATTCGCAATCCTATTGCTCTCCCCACCTAAGGTTCTACCCAAGGTATGTATCGCATTACTAGTTTGCTAAGTTTAAGTCTAGGCTTACTACAGTGATTACCTAGTTCGCTTAAACTAAAGCTCTGATACCAACTTGTAACACCCTAAAAATCAGGGCGAACAAAAACCTTCAATTAAACAAAAGGTGGTATACAAAATACGCCAAAGCGTGAGCTCATCCCAAAACAGGGGTATAAGTAATGTACAATTAATTACAATGTTTGTAATCAAAGGAGAAACACAATAACCAAACTAGTCTAGTTCTGTCTAAGAAGAAGACTACAAAAGGGTTATCGCTTTACGGTAAGTCTCGCGGTCTTAGTAGACCGGTATCTCCAAAGTTCCCCCAAGCTCACTCTATACCGACGCCTACTTGGGGACAACGTCCCGAGTACCTGAGAAACACATCGACACCAAGCAAGTGTTAGGCTAAAGGAGCCTAGTGAGTTGTACAATTAATATCATGCGTATAAGGTACATAAGGCATGCGAGTATTACACGATTATACTAGCAATATCATTAGCATATTAAACCGGTTCATTATTATCTTCGGAAACAATGGGAGCGACCCATTTCCCCCAACCAATGCCCCGACATTCTTTACTTCCAAACACCTCGATGTCCCGAATTTAGCATGGCAACATCATCCGAGGCCCGCGCCCAAGGAGCAACCGAGGGCGGCGACATAGGTACAAACCCCAAGACTGTTTGGTGTGGACACATTGCGTTGGTTCGTCCATATTGTTATCATGAGGATCGTGAGACGGAATTTAGCATCGCGTCACGTCCATATCATCTCCACACAAGACCTAGATACTGAATTTAGCATAGCATCTAGTCCATATCAATTACACATAAACCTCGTCACTGAATTTAGCATAGCGTCATTTATAGAGGTATACATCGGGATCTCAAGCCCCTTTATGTCATTCCGGGTATGCCCCATTCCGGGTATCAATCCCATTCTTACATAACCCCAAGTCATGTATCATGTCGTGCATTTCGTATAATTACATTTATCATACAATCCGTAGGTTTAACACATACGTAGTAGCACACGATGATTCCATCTCACACAAAGAGTCACACCATCCAAAGCATTCATATTAGTATAGCATTTCATACATACCATGTGCATCCTCAACTAAACATGAGAAGTAAGCTATACCAAGTTCACATATAACCACATAATCAAGTAAGAAATAGACTCCATCAAAATGATGTGCTCTCAGTTTTAACAAAATAGTTTTAGCAACTCACCTTAGGCTTTTGTGATAAAAACCCCCAAATCCCAAGATTAGGTCAAATACGAGCACAAACCTAAATCAAGTAAATCGAACCCTAGATTAGTTCATAACCTTTATTATACACATAGATCCAACCTACAAGGGTTTATCTGAAGCTTACCAAGTGAGATCCAAGCTAGAACCCTAAGTCTTGAGTTTCCCCCTTTTCAAGCAACAATGGTGGAGAAGGGGTGAGTGGGGAAGATGAAGTGAGTGAGGGGTGATTTCCAACTAGTTAGCTCCAAGTATGGATTTAGCTTCAAGATCTTGTAGGGTTTTGGATTTGGAGAAGGTAGAGAGAAAATTCAAGTGGAATGGTTGAGAAATGAAGGAGGAGTGGTCAAATGAGGTCAAGAAGGGTTAAAAACCCGTTTTCTGCATTGTGCAGACACCTAGCGATCGCTAGGTGTCATGGCTAGCGATCGCTAGCTTGGTTCTTTTCACGGTCGCGAGCCCGATCGCGAGCAAATACAGCAGATGCACATTTTGTACCTAGCGATCGCTAGGCTCATGGCTAGCGATCGCTAGCATCTGATCGAAATGGGTACTATTTTGTTTCGGCCATAACTTCTTCGTTTTAGCTCCGTTTTCGATTCCGAAAGAACCGTTAGACTCGTACTTGAATTTCCTAACATAATAGACCATAAAATGCATGATTTGATCTAAAATTCAAGTTTCCATATTTTATCAAAGAGTCGCTATTACACCGAAATTACGGGTGTTACATAACATATAGGACCGTTGTGTTTAAATTTCAGAGTGGTTACGCGGACTACACGTGTGAGCGTTTATTCTTACGTATTCGTGACAACTTTAAGGTGAGTGGGTTTACATGCGATGCCTTATGATTTTATGTGTATACGTGCTATTAAATTACATGGTGATGTTTCGGGTTGCGTGATGACCCAACGGGCGGGAAACCGCGGAGACCGGATTGCGGGATGGTCCGGTAACGGGAAACCGTTCAGCTGTTAATGTGGATGATGTGTATGTGCATTTAATTGTAATGTGTTGTATGTGACTTAACTCACTAAGCTGTTGAGCTTACCCCTCGTGTTTTAATATTTTTAGGTACGAGTTCGGGTGTCGATAAGGGCAAGGCTCCGGCTTGAGGGTTCCCGGCTGATGGCGTTCCGATCCGAGCAATATTCTAGTTGACTTTTATTTGGGATATTTATATGTTTGACTTGGGGTTTTATCTTGAGGATGATTTGTTTACGATAAATGCAAGTTTGTTTTAAATGATTAATTAGTTTTATTAAATTCAAGGGTTTTATCCAAATTTTTATATTAAAATTTCACTTTAAAATTTTCAATTGGGTTTGGGCGTTACAAAGATAAGTTATCAAAATTTTACCTACTGAAATTGGGGGTGTTAACAACATTTCCACCAAATTTCATGATTTTTGGAGATGCTTAACATATTTTAGAAATTCTTGTAAAATCAGTGTGCATAATTCATTTTTGGAAATACGAGTCAGTGATGTTTGTACCATAGAGAATTCATTTCTACACCAAAATTCAAATTTCAAAAGGGATATTCAAGATAAAACAAATATCTAACTAATGAAACAAGTTTCACACGTTTTTGATGATTTTTGAATGAGATATGACCTCTTGAATCCATGCATGTGAATCTGCCATCCTTGGACAGATTGCACCACGAATTCCTTTTCATTGGTTGAGCACTCAAAAATCCACCAAATCATGTGATATCAGATTCTTTGGAAAGCTAACTCACTGAACTTGAACTTAGAATCAAGAATCATGTATTTTAGTTAAGTTATCAAGGAGATATGCATGCATGAAGTTGATATAAAATTCTGACCAGAAGCTGATGAACACTAAAACGTTTTAACATGGTTAAGGGCTCAAAACATGGAATGAGTAGATGAAATACATTTGGATATCATCAAAGCACATGCATGAACTAATAGATAAGTTCAGCCCCAAAAAGAGTAACAAAAACATCAAAACATATGATTTTTACTTCCAATCTTGTGTTCATAAGGAGAATCATAGAATTTCACCTTCTTTGAATGTTCTTACACATTTCTAAGGTTCATTCTCATCCTCAAACATCAAGAATGATATTCATCCACTAAAAGAGGGTTTAATCCTCAAGAAATACAAGAAAGAGCTTCAAAAATGCTAAAAATCGAAGTTACAATGCACCTACAACACTTACCTTGATGAAACAACTACAAGAGCTTTTTAAAATCTTATTCAAATCTTCAAAAATCAGATTTTGAATGAAGAATATGGCTGGAATTTTTGAGAGAGAAAGGAGAGAAAGAGAGAGAATAGAGAGAGAGTAAGAAATTTGAAAATGAAATGGATTGGGAAGAGGTGGTGATGATTAGGTATTGGGAAGAAAAAAAAAGAAAGAGAGATGATAGGGGGAGGGGGTGGTGGCCGGCCATGGTGGGGCCCACCCATCTCTTTACTCTTTTTTTTATTATTAAAAGCTAGGGTTTTTATACTGATAAGTCTAAACGCAGTGTCGGTTTGCAGCAATTTTTCGACAAAACCGACTTTTTCGAAGGTGAATTTGGATTATTTGGAACACTTTACTTTTATTTTTAATAAATTATCATATTTTATATAAGTTGACTTTAAATTTGGCATTATCAGGTTTTCGGGTGACTTTGGGCCGGTACGGGCTTTTTCGGGCAGTTTTCAGGACTTTTAGGTTCTTGCCTAAATTTTTCACGCAAACTAACCTAATTTCTTCTAATAACTCAAATGACGAAATTTTTACCTACGAAAACGCTACTGAGTGATTTAACGAGTAGCTAACCTGAAGGTCAAAACTGTCAGTTGTCACAATAACCATCTTTGTCAATAACAGCATATGTTATTAAATCAGTCACTTCAGGCTTAATACCATGATCAAAACAAGGTGGAGTATCTTGAGACTCAAACATGGATTAGAAATAAAATTTATCTTTTCTTCCTCAACACCCGCTTCGATGTCATCATCATTATCAGAGTCAAAACATGGTTTGGTCTCGTCAAAATCAGAGTCAGACTCATAATCAGAAGAACATTTATTTTCTGAAAAATTATTAACTTGTATAAAATCAGAAAAAATTTCACAATCCTTTTCCGTTTCAAGGTCACTTGTCTTTTCGTCAGATTTAGGAGCAGATTCAGTAGTCTCTGACTCACCCTTTTTTTCTTTAGGAAAGTATTCAGATTCATTAGAAATAGACTTCTTTTCTTGAGAATACAAAGAAACACACTGAGTATGAGAAAACACAGGTTTTCTTGTTTTATAACTTTGATTTAAATCATCATATTGGAAATCACATGTGAAATCAAAGTTATTCTTTCTTGTTGTTATTGAATCTGAAAAACTAGCACTTGAGTCATTAACTACTTTATGTTTACCTTTATCCGAAGAATCAGACAATCAACTACCAGATTTCACAAATGTCTCATTTAATTTTGGAAAATTCAATTTATCCAACTGATAAAGACCTTTAGGGGCTTTCTTTAAAACATCAATTACAGGTAAACCTACCCCCATTTTTGGATTGTAAAATCTAGTATCTTTTGGATTATTTGTCAAAAGCTTAAGTGTCTGTTGAGTCTGACCTCTTTTATAATTAAGATCCTCCAATTGTTTTATCTTTGCATAAGCCTCAGATCCATCTTGAAAACAAACTTCATATTTGATCATATATTTAGCTTTTTCAGACTCCAAATTTACTAAAGCACTCTTCATCTCAGAAATTTGAGATTCTAATTTGGCTTTCTCCTTCCTAATCTCAGCCTTTTCAAGCTCACGATCATCAGCTAAACATTTATATAACGCACATTCATTACTAAATTCAATGACTCGAGCTCTTTCGAACTTAATCTTTTCCTTCAAGTCATCAAATTCAGTTTTTAAAATTAACAATTTTTCTTCTAAAGAACTTTCATCGTTATCAGACATATCAGAGTTAGAAAGAGTTTGACTTACCTCATTTGATACTTTGGTCTCTTTGTGAAGGTTGATGGTTTCTTCCACACTAGCCATGAGATTGTAGTGAACTTGTGTGAAATGAGCAGAGTCCTCATCATCAGAAGTATCATCATACCACCATTCTTCTTCAGCCATCAAAACTTTACCTTCACTATTGTGTTTAGCATGTTGAGCCTTCGTAGTGTAGTAATCAAAATCCCTGACTTTCGGCACTTTACAATCTTTGACAAAATGGCCTGGTTTGTCACAATTGAAACATACATTTCCTTTCTCATCTGTTTTGCCTTTTTCATAACTCTTTCTCTCCGGCCTTTTCTCATATTCTTTTGGCATGTACTTGTCTCTTTTGTAGTTATCGAACTTGGGTTTAGAATAGAACTTCTTCTTCCCATACCTTTTGTGGATGGAACTAGACAAAAGAGTAAGATTATCAGCAACTCTCTTCAAATCAACATCAGATTCTGAACTTTCATCTTCAATTCTGAATCAGAATTAGACAACTCGGTGACTAAGGCCTTTGAATGACTTTTCTTCTTTGAACTAGTACTAGAGAAAACACTCTTATTCTTTTCAGTCAAAAGAGCCAAAGAATCAGTAATACTCTTTTGCTTTGTCACAATGTCTTTGACTTTCACTTCATGTTGACTAAGGATGGAATATAGATCATGTAAGTCTTCTTCCGCCAAGTTCTTGTTCATCTAAAGATTAACCGAGTAATGATCCCATTCCGGATTGAGATTCTTCAGAAACTTGAAGTTTATCTCGGAAGTAGACTTATGCATTCCATTTCTTTTAAGATCATTCAGAATGATGTTGAACCGACTGTACGAATCAGCGAGTGTTTCTCCCTCTAAAGCCTTAAAGCCTTCATAGGCTCCTATTGCTTGGTTTAGCTTAGCTTGTATTGATCTTTCCCTCCCTTGAAACTGTTTCTCTAATTCATCCCATAATTCTTTTGCTGTATTTCTACTATCAACACGATTAAACAAATCGTTTGGAATTGCCATCGTGAGGAAAGTAAGAGCTTTGTCATCAAGTTCAGCTCTAATCTTTTCGAGCTCATTGTAATGCTGAAAGAGTATAAACACTCGTCTTGGTTCAATTGCAGGAGTAGTGGCAGTCTCAGGTGTACCTGGAATATCAATGTACGGCTTAATCGGACCTTCTTGGATGCTAACCATGAGTGTCTTGTCGATGTTGTTAAGAAACTGAATCATCCTTACATGCCATTGAGGATACTCGCCAATCTGAAGAACCGGAGGCTTCAACTTCGAAGCCATACTCAATAGATCTATAGACATCTTCGTAGAACTTGAAAATGATCGAAAATTCACTGAAACATAAATACTTTTTCTAAACTTCAAAATCCGCGAATCTGATGATCTGTAACTAATCAATCTTCAGGAATTTCCAACTCTGATACCACTTGTAGTTCCAGATTCAAGTTCTAAACATAATGCAATCAAGTAGAGAGAATGAATTGGAAAGCCTAATGTCATTGATCTTCATGAAATTGGTTAAGAACTCATCTCTCTCAATTCACTCTCACTTTACGTTGAAGCACACACTTACAAATGACATCACTTTGGGCTTTTATACCCACACCATTTATACCCTCACACTTTACAAGAATTACACATTCTACCCTAACTAAACAAAACTACTACAAAGGAACTATTAAAGGAAGTAAACAATAAAGCAAGCTTTGACTTTGTTGGCAACTTTGACTTTGCCTTTGTCTTCACTTTGAGCACCAACTTGTGATCTCGGATACAATCCGATTTTGCACCCAACAAGGCCGTGAAGCGGTTTGTGGTTCGGGTGTTTGTCGAGTGTTCTTCATATTCTTTGTCGGGTCAGAGAGAACCTTCACTTTTGTTTGAAGATTGTGATTTGAAAAAGACAAAAACCGCCTTTTATATTTTTGAAAACCACATACTGGTTTTGATAAAAAAAATACTGAGAGTGTCATATTTTCACTCTCTACCCCAAACTTTCAACACTTGACGGAACGAACCCCTGGACTTAGTATGTTTGGAAGAATTTTAAAAACAGTCACTGAACTTGAAGTTTGAGAAAATTTACACTTTTGAACCCTGAACTTTTTTTTCAAGAGATGACAAAACTGGTCCCCGAACTTGGAAGTTCATAAACTTGTCACTACCACCCCTTGAATATTCAAGTTCATAAAAATTTCAAGTTCAGCCCCGACATCATAACCTATAAGACTAACCTGGTACTTCTCCTCAGAGATTAACTGTGTAATCTCGATACTGGATTTTGCGCGAGTTCTGATCTGAAGTAATCAGAAGTCGTTATGCTAATCCACACCTACACAAAGAAACTGAGAATGGTATCCAAAGTAGTGTGGATCCGAGAAAGATTAGTACAAACAATCAAACAATGGTAGAATACTCCCCCTAGATATGTGCATAACTATGAGGCTCCCCCTGCAGACATGCATACATACAATAGATTCCCGACTCCCCCTATACCTCAGGCGGTAGGTCTAGCATTCCTAACTTGCTAAGAAGAAAGAAATGGCGTTTTTCAACAAACGGCTTAGTAAACAGATCAGCTAGCTAAAGGTCACTTTCCATAAAATATAGTTCAATGTTATCTTTCTCGACGTGATCCTTGATGAAGTGATATCGTATGTCGATATGTTTCGTCCGAGAATGTTGAACTAGATTTACCGTGATATGAATCGCACTTTTGGAGTCGCAGTAGATGGGAATCCTCTGCATGGTGTATCCGAAGTCTGCCAGTTGGGTTTTCATCCAAAGAACCTATGAACAACAACACGCAACGGCGACATATTCTGCCTCTGCCATAGAGTGTGAAACACAGTTCTGTTTGCGGGACGACCAACTTACCAACTTGTCCCCGAGGAACTGACATGCTCCGGATGTGCTCTTCCTGTTCAACTTACAACCTGCGTGATCTGAACCTGTGTAGGCTATTAGTTCAAAACCAGAATCCTTTGGGTACCAAAGGCCAAAATCGGGCGTGCCCTTCAGGTACCTAAGGATTCTTTTGTCAATAGTTAAATGGGAATCACGAGGATCACACTGATAACGAGCATAGACACCCGTAGAGAATACGATATCAGGTCTACTGGCTGTGAGATAGAGCAAAGAGCCAATGATCGCCCAATAAGTCTTTTGGTCTACTGGCTTGCCAGATAAATCAGCATCCAGTTGGAGCGATTTGGACATTGGTCTAGCAACTAAGCTTGAGCCACCGAAATCAAAACGTGTGATATTTATTCTTTGAGTCACTACTAAGCCTGAAAATACGACATGCAACGCCCCTGTTCTACCTCAGCGGTGGGACTAAATCCCACATGTGTAGAACTTTTATTTAATACAGTGCACCTATTCCTCGTCAGTTTAAGGTGGGTATGTCAACCAAATAGCGCTATCCACTAGTATTATAGGCCCATTTGTTGGACCTCTTTGTTGTGAAGAGTCAGAAAACACTATCTTTATGGCTTTCTAGTTAAACTTCAGTTAATTGTAAAAAATCTACTTTGTTATTGCCCTTGTTTAAAGGTTTGGAACCTCGGGGGCCATTTGTGAACATCTTTGTATTTTCCTCTTTCCTATTTAAGGAAAGAGATGATTAGGGTTTTTGTGGTTGAATCATATTATCATTTTGGCAAAACCTCCATTGATACACTTCAAGCTTTTATGTTCATCACTCATATGATTTCAATCCATTCTCTACTCATTTCTATTGATTTTGGACCTCACAAATGGTATCAGAGCCAAACAAATCATTAGATTTGTTTGATCCTATTGAATCAAACAACTAGAAATGTTTTTTATTGGGTTTTGAAACTTTATTTTTTGAAAAGTTTCATTTTGAGTTTTTGGGGTTTTTGGGGTTTGGATCTTGTTGAAGATGATGAAAATGGGTGTTTGGGTTGTGTTTTGAAGCATCTTTGAGCTTGAAATGATTTATTTTTCAAGTTGCTTCAGTTTTTGGATCCGGAATGAGTTTTTGGGCTAAATCTTCAAGTTTTCCGAGTTGGAAAACTCGAATATTCAAGTTTTCCGAGTTGGAAAACTCATATTTTCCGAATTAAAAAAAAAATCCGAATCGGTGAATAGTGCTTTTCCGAATCGGAATAGTAAAAAAAAAATTCCGAATTGGTGAATAGTGCTTTTCCGAATCGGAATAGTAAAAAAAAAACAAAAAAAAAATCCGAATGAATAGTGTTTTTCCGAATCGGAATAGTGTTTTTCCGAACCGGATGAATAGTTAAAAAAATAAAAAATTTTGAGTACCTTATTTTTCTCATTTTCCGACTCGGAAAATACGAAATACCCCTTTTGGGTTTTCGAGGTTTTCCGACTCGCTCTTGAGACGAGGGTATGCTCAAATTTTGTTTAAGTCTTGAACTACCTTGCTGTCCTTATTTTCCGACTCGGGAAACATGAAATACCCTTTCGGGTTTTCGAGTTTCTCGACTCGCCTTTGAGTCAAGGTTATGTTCAATGTTTGTTAAAACTTCCCAACTCCATTTCCGACTCGGGAAACTGTATTTCCCGACCCGGGTATCATCTCTTCATATAAGCCTTCAAGATCATATTCCGCTGCGATCTAGACCAACCCAAATTCAAATACTTTTGATGTTTCAAAACCCCTGTGCTTAAATAGCCACCTTTCTTTCCCAATTGATTCGTAAATATCACATCATCCTCGTTTATAGCCCATATTCAGTTTTCAACCTTGAAAATTGAATTTCTCTCATTTCCCCAACTGCTCCAGACTCTTTGAAGACATGTCAGATTTGTAACGATTTCAGAACGACGGTGAACGGATTCTGCATTTAGTTAGATTACTCAGAAGCCTGACTCTCTGCAACCATTATTCTAGAGTTTTTCCTCGATGGAATTATTCCTCCTGTCCGGTGGAGTTGAGTTTTTCCTTGGATGCCAGCTTCGGTGAATGGTACTGTTGTAACGTGCTTAATTCCTAACCATTTCACCGTTGTGGAGGTTTAGTTGCGATCTAGAATTTTGAGTGACGGTCGTCATCCATCTGACTAAGAAGACTCGATCTGGATCTGATTACATGACACTTTGGAAGATTTTCAGGAAATCGACTACCTTCTAAGCAGCAGAGTATCTCGTTCATTATCTACTCCCAGTTTTTTACTCCATATGGTGTTTCGGTGATCCAAGCTTCAGTGTTTCCCAGTTGTGAGCTTATCAGATTTAAAGCTCTTTTGCTGAATTCCTATTCAACACGGGGTCAAAGACAGAACCTTTATCTTTCTTGCTGATTTGCACGGTAACTCACACATGCATCTATCCCTTTGTTTCTCTTGGCTGGAGATCAACATAGTTGGATGAATCAACATGCTCTGGTGCAAGCTGTTCTATTCTGCGGTTATCAGACGTGTCGAGTTATTTACAGGTTGAGCTGTAGTTTGTGCAATCAGTCGCGGTTATTGCAAATTGGATCTGGTCTTTCAGTTGAAACCGAAGATGAAGAGCTACAATCGAGGGGGAGCTTGGAGATCAAAATGTAGCCAAACGCCACTAAGGTTTTCTCACGAAAGCAAGGGGGAGAAGATCAGAGATGCCTCCTTTACAAAACTTTAGGGGGAGATTGTTAGGACCAAATTGTCCTAATTAGAAAGTTTTATAAAGGATGCTTTAAGAAGAATTAATTAGTGTTTAATTAGTTAATTAGTTTATTGGGCTTGGGCTTGGGCTTTAGTGTAATGGACCTATATATAAGGTCTAGCGTTTGGAGAGAAAGGTGTGGAAATCATTCTCATGAGAGTCGACTAAGGTGTTTGTGTGTGTGTTCTTGGTGTTCTTGAGAGCTCTCATAATAAAATACAAGAACTTTCATTTCCATCTTCTTGATTTCTCTTGATTTTCATCTTGTTGTTTGATTCTTGTTGATTCCTTGTTGATTCCTTGTTGATTCCTTGGCTGTTTTGTTTGATTAAAAGGTTTTTCTTCAAGTTTTATAAGTGATAAGTGATTCCCCACTGTTTTCTAACCATTTTCCTACAAATTGGGGGTCTTAACACTTATCTTTTAAGTGTTTTTGAGTGATTTTGAGTGATTTTTCGGAGTTTCTGTGCAGGTTTTCCGAATCGGAAAACGAGAACTGAATTTTCAGTTCAAATTTTCCGAATCGGAAATTGTACTATTCTCCGAATCGGAAAATACCTCTTTTCCGAATCGGAAAACATTGTTTTCCGAATCGGGGAACAGGCTTCTGATTTGGGGTTTTGCTCCTTGAATTATCATTTTCCGAATCCAGTGTGCCTTTTTCCGAATTCAGCCTTTTCCGAATTGGAAAATACCATTTTCCGAATCGGAAAACGTGCTTTTCCGCATCCACCAATTTTGAGCCAAATCCGATTCGGAAAACGTCAGTTTCCAGATCGGATTTCGCCTCTTCGAGCCGGAACTCTTGCAAAACTATTCCCCGAATTCGACACCTAGCTGCTTTTCAAAACCTTTTAAATCTCGAAGCTATTGGTGTCCCGAGGCGCTCAAAATATCTGTTTTTGAAAACCTTTTCTTTTAAGCCAAGTGAGTCATACAAGGAGGTCCTGTCACTGAGTGAGAAATGTCGAAGGAAATCATTGGTATTGGATCCGAATCTCGCCCTCCCGTCCTGGTGATGGGCGAGTACCAACAGTGGAAACGCAGAATGATACACTTCCTCGATCTGTTGGACGAGAATCTGATGAAATCCATCCGCGAAGGGCCTATCAGACCGACCGTCACTGTCGCCGCAGTACCTAGAGCCGATACATGTCCCGAACTACCGGCTTACGTGGTCGAGAAGCCTGTCGAGATGTTCAACCCAGAACAGAGAGCCCGACATCTCATCGACAAGCGTGCACTTACCCTTTTGATCATGGCTCTCCCAAATGACATGTACGCGAGAGTTGACAGTCTAACCGACGCACGAGACGTCTGGTTGGAAATTGAGCAACAAATGCAAGGAGGTGATACTGCTTTGGAGAGTCAGAAAGAAAGCGCGCTCAATGCCTACGAAGGCTTCAAGGCTAGGGAAAACGAATCCCTCACAGAGTCTTATCAAAGACTGAATTCCTTCGTCAACGATCTGAGACGGCTCGGGGTTGAGAAAACGAAGTACGAAGTGAATGTTAAGTTCTTGAAGAATCTCACGCCGGAATGGCAAAATATGGCAATCAACATTCAGTTAAGCCGGAATCTGGGAATTATGGGTCTGCATGACTTATTCAGCATGATGGTTCAACACGAAGAATTCATCACCGGTGGACGAACCAAGAAAGTAGTCGATCCTCTGGCACTATCGGTAGTGCCCTTCGGAGGACCAAGCTCAGCACCTATCCAACCAATGCCATACAACAATATTTCTCCCCAGTATCATCAAGAGGAATACAATCAAGAGTTCAACTCGAACTATGGAACAAGCGTCCAACATCCCGATGAACCTGTGATTATTTCTATTTCAGATGAAGAACTCTTCCATGTGAATGAGTCCCTTGCCCTCATCTCACACAGTGTACAACGAATGAATGCAAACCGTGGATACAACAGATCACGGGGATCCGGATTTCCCAGTGGAGGAAGAATGGGGCAAGGAAGGGGAGGTCATTACCAGCCGGATAGAGCTTAGTACGGAAATTCAGGAAGAGGAAGTTATCAGCAAGGGGGGATCCAGGCATACGATCAAGGAGGTTATCGCAACAACCAAGGGAGGTACAGGGAAGATCAAGGCAGATACAGAGATCAGCCCAGAAGAGACAACACTTACCTAGATTATCAAAGAGGCCCAGGAAACCAAGGAGATTGGAGAGGTCAGGTCTCAGACATCAACTACCGAAATAGCTTGAGGAAATATACTCCTGAGTCTGGGTATATCGATCGTCAGGGATATGAGAGCGGGTATGGAGGAAGACATGAGAGTGGAAGGCTAGATCAAGGACCAGGCTATGGGTATGAGCAGAATAGAGGTGATCGAAGGTCAGATGAAAGAATGGATCACGGGAAAAGTAACTACAACGGAGGCGATTCAAGGGGAAACAGTTCCAGGCAAGTTCAGAGGGAAGATCAACAGATTCAAGCTGAACAAGGAATTCAACGGTCAAATCATCCCCAGGTTCCCATAACCCAGAACCCCGCTCCTCAACAAACCGCAAGTCCCACTACCACTTGTTACAAGTGTGGTAAGTTGGGACACTACGCTAGAGATTGCTCCGTCAAGTACAAGGATGCCGCGTACTTCGAGAGGAAGGCCTCATTGATGAGGAAGAAGGAAAAAGGGGTTGATCTGTTGGTTGATGAAGAGAACTGGGTTTGTGAAGAGGAGAGCTCAGACGAGGATGATCATTTGGTGAAGGGTCTATGCTTGATGGCCGACTTCGAGGGATCAGAAGCCGTTGGACCAAGCACTTATCAAGATATTGATCCGTCTGAGGTATCCTCTATTCCAGATATAACTAATACTTTGGCAATGTTGGAATCTAAAATTTGTGAATTAGAGAGATGTCTCCAATCGGAGAGGACTCTCGTCACGAAATTTAGAATCGACAGTGCAATTTACAAAGACTCTCTCGAGGATTTGACCATAGTCTATAATCGTGAAACACTTGAGTCTCGCATTAGAGAGTCCAATTTAGCAAACAAACTTAGTTGTCTTCAAAAAGCCCATGAGGAACTTAACAGTAATCATGGGGAGCTCAACATTAAATTCCAGTTACTTTCGGAAGAAAGAACTCGGTTGTTTTCAAAAATTCAAGAGCTTGAGGACAACAATTTCAAAAGAGGACAATCTGAACAGACTTTAAGCATCCTCACTCAGCATGCCAAAAAGAATCCTTTTTATAAAGCCAAACCCGGCCTAGGTCTATCTGAAAACCATGTTTTAGATAAAGCACCTTCTCATCTATACAATTTTGAGGATATGGCTGCCTCCAAGCCCAAACCTGCTCTAGTAGGAGGACATGTAACCGAGGAATTCGTTAGGCAGACTGTCACATACACCGAAGTTATAAACGGTGAGACCATAACTAGAACCACCAGTCCAACGAACAGTACCTCCAGCAGTCCACCCACTAGTCCACCTCCTAATAGACCAATCTTTGTTCCGGCTAGTGATCCGACCAACTCTGAACCTACATGGGAAGGCATTAAGGCCAGAACCCCTAGAGTAGCAATGCCCCCCATCAACTATACAGACCTGAACTCAAGCTCTGATACTAGGGAAATGGAGTTTTCAGAGGAGACCTTAGTTATCCCACCCGAGGATACTTCCGCAACTAAGAGTCCCGATCTAGTCAGGCTAGAAAAGGAGGTGTTTGCTCTTAGGTTAAAAGCCATGGATTTGGATGCATGTCAACATCAGATCTTGAATCTCAAAGCCAATGCCGAGCGGATTAGGCTTTCTTCAAAGTGTGAGACCGCAACCTCGGCTTTTACTGATTTCCAAATCAAGGTTGCGGATCTTCAAACTCGATACGTTCTCCTAGATATCCATTTTGAACTTTTAAAAGAACTTGATCATGATGAAAGGATAACTTATCGCCGATCTTTAACCAACCAACTTGTGTCTAACTCCATTTTGAAAAGACAAATTATGAATCTTGAAAACCTTTACTGTTCAGACTCAGTTGATGATAAGACTGCTCCAATCCCTAACCATCCAGTAGCCAATCCCCAACCCAAACCTGTCATAGATACTGAGGACCATTGCTCCATAGTCTCGGATGATGATGAACCCCCTAACTCACACCACAGGATAGCTGAACCCAAGACTGTCCATGATCCAAACATTGAATATGATATGAAGGTGTTTTTAGATGAGGATGATGATCCTTCAGGCTTTATTCCAAAGAAGCCAAAATCTGTTGTTGTCAAATCTGAGATGCCTAATGAGTCACGAGCTCCTATTTCTGAGAAAAGTAACCCTAAGGGTGAAAAATGTGTTGGTACTGACAAGGGTAAGTCAGTTAAGCCTCACGCACCCAAATGACTCTAGAAAAAGCATTCAAAGTCTAACGATGCTCGTAACTCAGTCAAGCCCATTAAAAGTCTTGACTTTCATTCAAGTTCCTTTGAAGTGGGTGAGACCTCTCAGTTACAACCCAATCAACCTTTCAATTCCACAAAACCTAAATTTTCTAAAATGTCATCTGGAAAAGGTGGCAACTCCATTCCCACAAAGCCGTCCTCTAACTCACACCGTGGTTTTCATGCAGATGCGAGGAGGAAAGATGGTGGACAGAATGTGAAGCCACTAAGAAAGGATCATCATGGAAGGAACAACTCTTTTTCTGCTTTCCCTAAGAAACATAGTCCTAGCCGTGCGGGTTTAGGCTATGCTCCACCTAGTGTAGGAATGAATTCGAACATGTCTGTTACTTGTAATCGCAACTTAAACGATGCCTTTAATACTTTTCGCAATGACATGTGCTTTATGTTTGATAATTTCCTACGTTATGGTGTGTCTAACTCTTTCTATGCTCCTCAATCTAATGTCAAATCCCGAAAGAGAAGGGGAAGAAAAAGAGGGAAAGCTAAGTCCTCTTCGTCAGTGAAGTCCCCTCCGCCTAAGGAGAAATCCGAAAAGGGGACTACACCGACTGATTTATCTGTCTCTAACCCAAAGGAACCCATTTGGCAATGGGTCCCTAAACAAGCTTAGTCTGTCTTGCAGGTCAGTCATGTCTGGTACTTCGATTCCGGCGCATATAGACACATGACTGGTCAGAGATCCTTCCTTTTCGACTATGTTGAAAGGTTTGAGGGATATGTTAAAATAGCCGACAAGACACCTAAGCCAATGGTGGGTTATGGGAAAATTACGGATGGGAGATACATCATTAAAGATGTAAGGTATGTCGAGGGGTTAGGATACAATATGTTTAGCTCCAGTCAGTTCCGCGACAACGGATACTGGGTGAAGCAATTCCAATATGGAGGCGACGTGAATGATGAAGACAACAACGTCATCCTTAGTGCACGGAGGAATGGCAATCTTTACTCCACCGTCTTCCGTTCAATCCCTCAGACACACCCATAGTTTGAAGCAATATCTGATCCGAGGAATGCAATCTGTTTGCTCGCAAAGGCTTCAAAGGAGGACAGTTGGTTATGGCACCGAAGACTCTGCCATCAGAATTTCAAAGACATGAACAAGCTGGTTTCGAAAAATCTCGTCAAGGGACTACCGGAGACTCGCCTTTCCAAGGATACATTGTGTCCCGCTTACGAACAAGGAAAGATGACGAGAAGCTCTCATCCACCAAGGATGGACACGAATAGCAAGAGTCCCCTTGACATGATTCACATGGATCTTTGTGGACCTACTAGAACCAAGAGCCTAGCCCGAAAGAAATACATGTTAGTTCTCGTTGATGAGTTCTCTAGGTTCACATGGCTTGAATTCCTACGAGCCAAGTCTGACGCTGCCGATCGAATCATTGCCTTCATCAAGCGGATTCAAGTTCTCTTGGGTCGCCGAATAAAGGAGTTGAGAAGTGACAACGGGACCGAGTTTCGCAATGCAAAGCTGCAATCCTTTCTCGAAGACGTGGGAATCTCTCACAACTTCTCAGCGGTGCGCACTCCTCAACAAAATGGGGTAGTGGAAAGGAAGAACCGGACGATGGTCGAAGCAGCGAGATCCATGATGGCTCATTCTGGTGTCCCTCAATCTTTTTGGGTTGAAGCAGTATCAACAGCATGCTACACGCAGAATCGGACCTTGATCGTCGAGCGGACCGGTAAAACCGCCTATGAGATGGTCGAACAGCGTAAGCCGAACATCGACTACTTTAGAGTTTTTGGATGTAAATGCTATGTTTTAAACGACCGGGATGATTTGGGAAAGTTTCAACCCAAGTCTAATGAGTCTATCTTCATTGGATACTCACATAACTCAAAGGCTTATAGGGTTTTCAACAAACGGACCCGAACTATCCTGGAAAGCTCAAATGTTGATTTTTCCGAAACCGAAACTTATTCTGTTGCGAGTCCAAGTAATGTAAATGCCTCTTTTCCTGAACTGTTCACCGCACCACCGAGCACAGATTCTTCCACAAACTTTTCTGCTTTAGACTTCTTAGACCTCGCAGATTATGATCTACCCACACTCACGGGTCCGATTGTAGTTCCTGCTCATGCTGGTTCAACATCTACTTTAGTGACATTCGATGCCTTCGTCACCGAGCCCTCTTCAAGTACATCTACAAACTCAGTGACACCAGAATCTACGGTCTCCCCCCCTGAAACCTCATCCGCTGCCTCACCGGAACCCGTCCGAGAACAGACCCCACACCCTGTTCTTGCACATAGGTCCCGGAAGAAGCTCCACTACCCTCACCCAGTTCAGCTCAAAGAACTTATGCTCAGGTAGTGCGTGAGCCCCGGTTGGAGGCAGCACCGCAAAATAATCTGGAAGCCGGGTCATCGAGTAGAAACCAGCAAGAGGTCTTTGCCGTGCAAGATGAGAACGACGCCACCAACAACCAACAAGCTTATGTCACTCTTCCACACACTCGAAAGTGGACTCAAGATCATCCCCCCTCCCAGATCATCGCGAGTCCCTCACAACCTGTCACGACGCGATCTGCAAAGAATGTCGAAAACCTGATTCTATTTGGAGGGTTCCTTAGTGATTTCGAACCTTCGGATGTTTCCCAAGCTCTTTTCGATCCTGATTGGGTTTTAGCAATGCAAGAAGAGCTTACAGAATTCGAGAGAAACAAAGTTTGGCGCTTGGTAACCAGACCGTGGGGAAAATCTATAATCGGCCTGAAGTGGATTTTCCGGAACAAGAAGGACGAGAACGATCTCATCATCCGGAACAAGGCTAGACTGGTCGCCAAGGGTTATCGCCAGCAAGAGGGTATCGACTACGATGAGACGTTTGCACCCGTAGCTCGGATCGAGGCAATTCGAATCTTCCTTGCGTATGCCGCACACAAGAACATGACGGTGTATCAAATGGACGTCAAGTGTGCCTTCTTGAACGGAGTTCTTCAAGAAGAGGTGTACGTCGAACAACCGGAAGGATTCGTCGATCCCAGATTTCCAGAACACGTGTACGTGCTGGACAAGGCGCTTTACAGTCTCAAGCAAGCTCCTAGGGCATGGTACGAAACTCTCACTAATTACTTGCTAGGAGTTGGGTACAAGAAAGGTACAATCGATCCCACTTTGTTTCTTAAGAGATCAGGTAAAGACTTAATTATAGTCCAGATATACGTGGATGATATTATCTTTGCATCTACGAAGCCTGAGATGTGCCAAGAGTTTGAGAACACCATGAAATCCCAATTCAAAATGAGCATGATGGGCGAGTTGACGTTCTTTTTAGGACTTCAAGTTCGACAACGCCCTGATGGCATTTTTATAAATCAAGCCAAATATGTTCAAGATCTTTTAAAACGATTTGATTTCGGTGGTTCAAACTCTACTGCAACACCAATGCCCAGAAATTTTCAACTAAATGCAGATACTTCTGGTAAACCGGTTGACTAGAAGACTTATCAGGCAATCATTGGTTCTCTCTTATATCTCACGGCTAGTAGACCAGACATTGTCTTCTCCACGGGTGTCTGCGCTCGTTTTCAGTGTGATCCACGTGATTCACACCTGTCTGCAGTCAAAACAATCCTTAGGTATCTGAAGGGCACACCGGATTTTGGCCTTTGGTACCCAAAGGATTCTGGTTTTGAACTAATTGCATATACAGACTCAGACCATGCAGGTTGTAAGCTCAACAGGAAGAGCACATCTGGTGCTTGCCAGTTTCTCGGAGACAAGCTGGTGAGTTGGTCATCCCGGAAGTAGAATTGCGTATCCTTATCCACCGCGGAGGCAGAATATGTTGCCGTCGCCTGTTGCTGCTCACAAGTTCTGTGGATGAAAACCCAACTTGCTGACTTCGGATACACCATGCAACGGATTCCCATCTATTGTGACTCCAAGAGTGCGATTCAGATCACGGCTAATCCAGTTCAACATTCTCGGACGAAGCATATCGATATCCGATATCATTTCATCAAAGACCACGTCGAGAAAGGTAATGTTGAACTTTACTTTGTTGAGAGTGACTATCAGCTTGCTGATTTGTTCACGAAGCCGTTTGACGAGAAACGTCACTTCTTTCTCCTAAGCAAGTTAGGAATGCTAGACCTCCCTGCCTGAGGTCTAGGGGGAGTCGGGAGTTCATTTTATGCATGCATGTGTGTAGGGGAGTCTTTAATAGCCTTTGAGAGATTGCATGAATTGAGGGGGAGTACTAAGTCTTGTTTTAGTTATTGTTGTGTCTGCTAACGTTCTCGGATCCACAACACCTTGGATACCATTTTATACTTTATTTTGTAGGTGTGGATCCCCACTACGACTTCTGGTTACTTCAGATCAGAACTCGCACAAAACCCAGTTGAGACGCACCAGGTAAGTCTCTTTTCTCGGGAGTCGCGGGCTGAACTTGTAAATTTTTGTGAACTTGAAAGTTCAGGGGGCGGTAGAGTACATGTCTTGAACTTACAAGTTCGGGGACTAACTTCGCCACTTTCTGATTCTTAAAGTTCAGGGACTCGTTTTGCACTTTTGTGAAACTTGTTGTCCAGGGTCTGTTTTAAAAATTTCCAAAACTACAAGTTCAGGGACTTGTTTGTAAGTTTCTTGAAACTTCAAGTCCAGGGGTGGTTTTTGCCAATAGGTGAAAGTCGGGTTAAGAGAGCCAATCAGGAGAGCCAAACACAGTGTAATTCGGTAAAAATATAAATACCGGTTTTCAAGATTAACTTTTCACAACTTTCAAAATTTTCACTTTTCTCTCGCGCTCGATCCGAAATCGCTCGTTTCTGCTCCATTCGTCGATCCGTTTACGTTTTCAGATTTCTGGTAAGTTAACGATCAATCCTTATATAGTTATAACGTTTAATCTTATCGTTTTAAGGTCTGGATCGAAGCCTAAAGTTTTCAAAACTTACCCGAAACCCAAACTTCTTTGAATGGGATTTCGGGACGTTAAATCGATCCCATTATGCTTCTAAACTTGTTTTTAACTGTTCTAGATCAATTGTTGATAGTTTAGAGTGTTAAATCGACGTTTTTGGACCGTTTTCGGACTTGGAAAAGTGAACCGTCGCGGTTTTCCGAATCCAAAGACGATGAGTATTCATAGTGTTTTCCGATTCGGAAAACCAGATAAATCCGATTCGGATTATCAGGTTTTCCGAATCCAACTTGTGTCTCGTTTTTCAAGCTTATCTTTTCCGATTCGGAAAACATGGAATTACCCTTATGGGTTTCCAAGGTTTTCCGAATCGCGTGTGAGGCCAAGTTTTGCCAAAATTTTTCTAAGTTATGCATTTTTCCGAATCGGAAAACCCACCTATTATACATGTTTTATTTTTCTAAGTGTTGAAGTTCCCCGATTCGGAAAACCATGTTTTCCGAATCGGAAAACTTGTCTTTAAAAGTTGCTGAATTTTTCTAAGTGTTGGATGTTCTCCGATTCGGAAAACCACCTTTTCCGAATCGGAAAACCCCCCTCGTGTGTTTGCTCGTTTTTCGACTCGGAAAATACGAAATACTCATTTTTGGGTTTTCAAGGTTTTCCGACTCACGCCTAGTCGAGGGTATAGTCTTTTTCACGTAACATCTTTCAAAACACTTACTGGTTTTATGATTGTGACTTGACAGAAATGGCTCGTCAATCGAATGCTCCTGCTCCTTCTTCCCCGGTCAACAACGCTGGTGACCGAGCCCTCATTGATCCGACTGACATCCGTCCAATCCACCAGAACAATGAGTATGTCGACCTGACAAACTTCACAGTTCAGGACGAGGTGGTTCTGGAGATACTTAGGGCGCATCCACTGGCGCATGCGATGCAGTCCATGGCCGACATTCCAGTTCTTTACCTTCAGCAATTCTGGAGGACCTCTCATGTGGAGACTCGAGAAGGCGTGCAGACCATCATGGGTCGTGTTGACCACACCGACCTTACCATCACTGTGGAGGACCTGAGGCGAATCCTCCATCTGCCTGCTGCCACTCCCGAGGCCCCGTTCGAGCCACTGGTCACCGGCCCCGAGCTCTTCAGCGAGATACTCGCACTTGGGGTCCACTTCACAAGGAACAACAGACTGAACGGGATCTCCCAAGTCACTCAGGGGATGCTGCCACCGATCTGGTTCTCCTTCTTCAACATCCTCAACCGAACACTGTCATCCAAGACACACGGAGTGGACCGTGCTTCCACCCAGTTCTGGCACGTCATTCATGCAGTCGCCTACGGAAGGCGGATCGACTTCGCTCAACAACTTTGGGCGGATATAGTCACCGACGTCAGGCAAGGGCCCGCAAGAACTCGTCACACATCCATTCCTTGGATGCGGTTCTTCAGCTTGATCATCCGTGATCACATGGATCACCATCCGGCCGTCAGACGTAGATCCGGCCACCAGCGCTTCGACAGCCAACAGATCGGCAGGATGAACCGACGGACTCTGCGACCCGGTCAGGTAGAAATGCCTATCCCTGAGAATGTGCTTGGTATGGCGGATCATAGGGCGGAGAGTGTTAGATTATACCGAGCGTCCTTAGGATTAGAAGACGCATCCACGGACTCCTCAGAACCGAGGAGCCCTACCCGGACGCGCGACCCGTCTATCCTAGGAGCCGTGCCTCTGGCACGGCAGGCCAGAGCCCCAGTGGGGGAGCTCAAGGCTCGGGAGTGATGAGTGTGGCCGTTAGGGGTGAAGTGGGTAGAGTTGTTGGAACGTCCGCCACACCGCACATGTCGCGAGCCGAGGCATACCAGATGATGGTCCGAAATCGCACCCGTAGAGCTCGAACGCAAACTTACGTCGAAGAGACATCTCACGTTGACATCGAGCGTGACATCATGCGTGGCTACCGGGTGAAGCAGTACACCGGGATTCTCCAGCGGTCCCCGGTACACTCGTCATCGGAAGAGCGCCGATCGCCATCTCCACCGCAACAACAACAGACTAATGAGGAAGTGGAAGCTTCCCCACAAGAACAAGCACACTTGCCTTCACCACCACATGCGGCGGCCGTTGCCACTCAAGCAGGCGAACCCTCCGGCGATCCCTCCGGCGACGACTCCGACGGTCACGAAACCTCCGAGCATACTCCTTCGGACCGTCGTGAGCCCGATGACGAGGCCACAGACTCAGAGATGGTGGACTATGGATCAGACTCAGAGTTCCAGGATTCAGAACCGAAGAGCGGAAAGGCCCAAGTTATTGATGTTGATGAAGCCACCTCTTCCTTCAACGACGACAGGATTTCTGGAGATCCCGTTCTTGCTGAGGATCTAGCTTCAGATGACCGGACCGTCGGTCGAGAGGAAGAAGGTGAGGCCGAGGTTGCTACCGGCTGGGGAAGAGAAGATAGCGAGGAAGAAGAGAGAGAGAGAGAGAGGAGAGAAAAAGAGACCGACGATGTAGAGGTCCAGTTAGGCAAGCCTTGGGCTCAGATTCAGGAGGCAGGCGAAGAAGAAGAGGCACATAGGTTAGAACCGGAAGTTCCCCTACCCCTGAGTCAAACCAACAGAGAGACAACCCTCATTGAGACCGGGCACCCTACGGTGTCTGGTCAAGACGCTAGCAGCCAACTAGCGCACTTGCACACCTCAACCAGCCACTCGACCATCTCTCAACAGATGGTCGTTTCAGTCAGTCACGGGGACGTAGCACAACTTCCACCGGCCACTCAATCGGAGTCTGCCGGTGTTGAGATAAGAGAGGATCTGCCCCACCTCTCGACTTCGTTTGATGCACGTAGAGTTGTAGAGCCACTTCCCGAGATGTTTACGATCCCTTCCATCATTAGGCCACGATCTGCAGTGACACTCGCGGAGATCCCACGGGACACCGCCGGAACGGGGAGAGTTGGTGCGTCAGATGACGCCCTTCGAGGATCCACCGGAAGCCCTTACACCGTCAACATCATACCAGCGGTGACGTCAGGCCGAGAGAGCACCTCAATAGGACTCTTCTCGACAATTGGAGCCCAAGTGGCACCGGGCTTAGTACTACCGGGACCAGGTCCGACAGACTCGAGCGAAGTCTCTAAAGACACTCACGCAACACCGGGGCTTCTAGGCCTGACGGATTCGGGTGGAATCCCTAAAACCACCCCACTACCAACGGGACTTTCAGGTCCGACGGATTCGGACGACATCCTAAAAGTCGTCCACTCACGACTACTGGCGATGGAGGAAGCCAACAGGGCTAGAGATGATAGGGTCGAGGCGTTGGAGCGTGCCTTGACTGAGACAGAGAAGAAGCGGCTGGCTGATCTTGAGGCATCCCGAAAGCTTCAAGATGACAGGGATGCGGAGCTATACGAGCTCAAACGGCGAATGAAGGGCAAACACTCGGAAGCTGCCTCGTCAACCGAAAGACGTTCTCAGACTTGCCCCTCCGACTTCGGGCGAACTACCTCCGATTCCGGGATATGTCACTGAGGCGGAACACGCCTACGTTATTTCATCCTACACCACTCAGAATGACAGCCTCTCCACCAAGCTTCGGGAGAGAGACGCCCAGATCGAGCTTCTCCAGCAGCGCATCAGGGAACTGGAGGCCATGTGTCGGTCTCAGGCTCAGCCTTCCAAACGGAGGCATGATGACCCTGATGACTCGGACCGGGTCCTCATGAGGGGGAGGTGCAAGCTTCATCCAAAAGGCTTCGCACCGACCTCCATTCTGCCTCCGGTTCCGGTTCTTCATCAGCTCCAGCATCTTCGGCCGCCCCCTCTAGTGCCCCATCAGATTCTGCTGCCGCCGACACTCCCTATGTCGATTCAGACACGATGGAGATTCCAGATATGGGGAGTTGGCACTACGAGCCGATCCCGGCAGGTGAGACAGTTCAGTTTCCTCATCTGACCGATACAGCGCAGATTGACGTCGTTCCCCCGGAAGCAGCACCGACAGATCTCTCATATGTACAGATTCCGGAGGAAGCCCGGAAAATCCTTCGGTCGCTTGCTCAGAGCCTTAAGATATTTCAGAAGGGGGACGACATTGTCCGGGATTCAGACTACAACAGCTTCCTCTCAGCGTTCGAGTTTCCCACTCCAGAAGCTCCTCGGACCATCCACTCGACAGATCCGGATTCCTCCGCTCCAACAGTCATCCAGCTAAACTGGAACCACTCCGTCATCTTCCGACCGTTCCTTGAGGAGTCTTTCACCCGCATCTTCCAACAGGAGAAACTGCACGTATGGTCCCGAAAGGTCTACTTCGGGATCTCGCACATCAAGACGAAGAGAAGAAGGACTGCTTACGTACACCAGAGGATGTGCAACTGGGCCACCCACGGACGCCAAAGAATCCGACGTTGTTTCATCAAGGTAACTGCGATGCGCCCTTACAAACATGGACATCAGATATTCCTTGAGTACGACGTCCGTATGTACGGGACCGGCGTTCCTCGAGGAGAGTTGCAGAACTGGTCTTTCACAGAAGCAGATCTGGATTGGGTGCATTTAGAAGATCTCCTCACGCTCATCAAGTACCTCCAGGGCCCAATTCTCCGACCCGAACACTACAGAGACGGCATCGAGATTCTGAAGAAGTACGTTCGCTACGCGATCACTCTAGCGCGGGTGATGGACTACCAGCTAGCGATTGAGAGCCGCCAGCCGAAGGTCAACCTGCTCAGACCGAACCTGCTCGTACCTGGTATTGATGCTTACCTTCCCTATATGCCAACCAGGATACCGGAGCACGGGGTTCTCTATGTGACGAGGAAGAAGAAGGAACGCATATTTATGAGGTTTGGCGAGCTTGCCAAGTTCTGCGACGGGACCCTTCTCTATGTCTACAATGGGATGCAGAGTAGACTTTTGGCTGATCAGATACCGGGGCGGAAGATCATAGACGGGAAGGGAAAGATACTGGAGGGCATGAACCTGATCGAGAGAAAGCTCAAGGAGAGGTTGATGTACAGACGTGTTGAAGCGGCGATGCAGATGAGAGCAAGGATTATTGGGGAATGGGAGGAGTTCTTGCAGATGTCAAAGTGGGAGCCAGCGCT
The DNA here is from genome assembly GCA_030169165.1 of Centaurea solstitialis. Taxonomy (NCBI): domain Eukaryota; kingdom Viridiplantae; phylum Streptophyta; class Magnoliopsida; order Asterales; family Asteraceae; genus Centaurea; species Centaurea solstitialis. The sequence continues at coordinate 155,621 of JARYMX010000030.1, read as the reverse complement.
GGAGCTTCCACCACCTTTCTGACTTCTTCACAAAGGGGGAGATTGTTGGACCTCTTTGTTGTGAAGAGTCAGAAAACACTATCTTTATGGCTTTCTAGTTAAACTTCAGTTAATTGTAAACAATCTACTTTGTTATTGCCCTTGTTTAGAGGTTTGGAACCTCGGGGGCCATTTGTGAACATCTTTGTATTTTCCTCTTTCCTATTTAAGGAAAGAGATGATTAGGGTTTTTTGTGGTTGAATCATATTATCATTTTGGCAAAACCTCCATTGATACACTTTTCAAGCTTTTATGTTCATCACTCATATGATTTCAATCCCTTCTCTACTCATTTCTATTGATTTTTGGGACAACACCATTGTTATGAGTTAATAGTAGACATCCGGGGACTTCACTTTTTCAAACTCACTATATCGTGTCTCATAACATTGCAAAATTTTACTCATATCAAGATTTACATTTCAAAATAAATCAACAATTCATTTCATTGAACATGCTTTTCACCCCAAATACGTAAAAACAGTAAAAGAGGGGCTGTGAATACTCACCTTGAATAGCTTAGTGCTTTGAACAAGCGATAGTACGTGAATAATCCCGACTCCAAGCCTACTTATGCCCTATAACATACGTATTTGACGTAAGTCTTAATTCAACAGTCCGTATCTAGTCAAGTCATTACCAAAATCCTATTATAATGCCTTCACTCAAATTTATTAAGTTCAACTTAGTATAAAATAGCTTTTAGTTACTTTATATCAATAACCAAACATATGGGAATTCTTGAAGTTTGCAAAACAACCTTTTTGAAGAAATCAGATTCTGGCAGATTTGTTTTGCTTCAAAAATGTTACCTTTAAGCTTAGTTCCAAAAGAAGATAAGTTATCAAAATTTTACCTACTGAAATTGGGGGTGTTAACAACATTTCCACCAAATTTCATGATTTTTGGAGATGCTTAACATATTTTAGAAATTCTTGTAAAATCAGTGTGCATAAATCATTTTTGGAAATACGAGTCAGTGATGTTTGTACCATAGAGAATTCATTTCTACACCAAAATTCAAATTTCAAAAGGGATATTCAAGATAAAACAAATATCTAACTAATGAAACAAGTTTCACACGTTTTTGATGATTTTTGAATGAGATATGACCTCTTGAATCTATGCATGTGAATCTGCCATCCTTGGACAGATTGCACCACGAATTCCTTTTTATTGGTTGAGCACTCAAAAATCCACCAAATCATGTGATATCAGATTCTTTGGAAAGCTAACTCACTGAACTTGAACTTAGAATCAAGAATCATGTATTTTAGTTAAGTTATCAAGGAGATATGCATGCATGAAGTTGATATAAAATTCTGACCAGAAGCTGATGAACACTAAAACGTTTTAACATGGTTAAGGGCTCAAAACATGGAATTTTTGAATGATTCCAGTGGGGTTTGAACCCTAACACATAAAATATTGAACCATAAAAATTTCAGAGAAGAATGAATCCAAAAACCACCTTTTTGGGTCGTCCAAACACCATGCAATAATCTGTCAGCAACATTCCAGATTCCATATTCATTTTTATTCACCAAAAGCACATAAAATCACCAAGATTTGGGGGTTTCTTTAATGATAAACTAAAAACCCCTAACTTACATCAAATGAGTAGATGAAATACATTTGGATATCATCAAAGCACATGCATGAACTAATAGATAAGTTCAGCCCCAAAAAGAGTAACAAAAACATCAAAACATATGATTTTTACTTCTAATCTTGTGTTCATAAGGAGAATCATAGAATTTCACCTTCTTTGAATGTTCTTACACATTTCTAAGGTTCATTCTCATCCTCAAACATCAAGAATGATATTCATCCACTAAAAGAGGGTTTAATCCTCAAGAAATACAAGAAAGAGCTTCAAAAATGCTAAAAATCGAAGTTACAATGCACCTACAACACTTACCTTGATGAAACAACTACAAGAGCTTTTTAAAATCTTATTCAAATCTTCAAAAATCAGATTTTGAATGAAGAATATGGCTGGAATTTTTGAGAGAGAAAGGAGAGAAAGAGAGAGAATAGAGAGAGAGTAAGAAATTTGAAAATGAAATGGATTGGGAAGAGGTGGTGATGATTATGTATTGGGAAGAAAAAAAGAAAGAAAGAGAGATGATAGGGGAGGGGGTGGTGGCCGGCCATGGTGGGGCCCACCCATCTCTTTACTCTTTTTTTTATTATTATTAAAAGCTAGGGTTTTTATACTGATAAGTCTAAACGCAGTGTCGGTTTGCAGCAATTTTTCGACAAAACCGACTTTTTCGAAGGTGAATTTGGATTATTTGGAACAGTTTACTTTTATTTTTAATAAATTATCATATTTTATATAAGTTGACTTTAAATTTGGCATTATCAGGTTTTCGGGTGACTTTGGGCCGGTACGGGCTTTTTCGGGCAGTTTTCAGGACTTTTAGGTTCTTGCCTAAATTTTTCACGCAAACTAACCTAATTTCTTCTAATAACTCAAATGACTAAATTTTTACCTACGGAAACGCTACTGACTGATTTAACGAGTAGCTAACCTTAAGGTCAAAACTGTCAGTTGTCACAAGGTGGAGTATCTTGAGGCTTAATACCATGATCAAAACAAGGTGGAGTATCTTGAGACTCAAACATGGGATTAGAAATAAAATTTATCTTTTCTTCCTCAATACCAGCTTCGATGTCATCATCATTATCAGAATCAAAACATGGTTTGGTCTCATCAGAATCAGAGTCAGACTCATAATCAGAAGAACTTTTATTTTCTGAAAAATTATTAACTTGTATAAAATCAGAAAAAATTTCACAATCCTTTTCCGTTTCAAGGTCACTTGTCTTTTCGTCAGATTTAGGAGCAGATTCAGTAGTCTCTGACTCACTCTTTTTTTCTTTAGGAAAGTATTCAGATTCATTAGAAATAGACTTCTTTTCTTGAGAATACAAAGAAACACACTGAGTATGAGAAAACACAGGTTTTCTTGTTTTATAACTTTGATTTAAATCATCATATTGGAAATCACATGTGAAATCAAAGTTATTCTTTCTTGTTGTTATTGAATCTGAAAAACTAGCACTTGAGTCATTAACTACTTTCTGTTTACCTTTATCCGAAGAATCAGACAATCAACTACCAGATTTCACAAATGTCTCATTTAATTTTGCAAAATTCAATTTATCCAACTGATAAAGACCTTTAGGGGCTTTCTTTAAAACATCAATTACAGGTAAACCTAACCCCATTTTTGGATTGTAAAATCTAGTATCTTTTGGATTATTTGTCAAAAGCTTAAGTGTCTGTTGAGTCTGACCTCTTTTATAATTAAGATCCTCCAATTGTTTTATCTTTGCATAAGCCTCAGATCCATCTTGAAAACAAACTTCATATTTGATCGTATATTTAGCTTTTTCAGACTCCAAATTTACTAAAGCACTCTTCATCTCAGAAATTTGAGATTCTAATTTGGCTTTCTTCTTCCTAATCTCAGCCTTTTCAAGCTCACGATCATCAGCTAAACGTTTATATAACGCACATTCATTACTAAATTCAATGACTCGAGCTCTTTCGAACTTAATCTTTTCCTTCAAGTCATCAAATTCAGTTTTTAAAATTAACAATTTTTCTTCTAAAGAACTTTCATCGTTATCAGACATATCAGAGTTAGAAAGAGTTTGACTTACCTCATTTGATACTTTGGTCTCTTTGTGAAGGTTGATGGTTTCTTCCACACTAAACATGAGATTGTAGTGAACTTGTGTGAAATGAGCAGAGTCCTCATCATCAGAAGTATCATCATACCAACATTCTTCTTCAGCCATCAAAACTTTACCTTCACTGTTGTGTTTAGCATGTTGAGCCTTCGTAGTGTAGTAATCAAAATCCCTGACTTTCGGCACTTTACAATCTTTGACAAAATGGCCTGGTTTGTCACAATTGAAACATACATTTCCTTTCTCATCTGTTTTGCCTTTTTCATAACTCTTTCTCTCCGGCCTTTTCTCATATTCTTTTGGCTTGTACTTGTCTCTTTTGTAGTTATCGAACTTGGGTTTAGAATAGAACTTCTTCTTCCCATACCTTTTGTGGATGGAACTAGACAAAAGAGTAAGATTATCAGCAACTCTCTTCAAATCAACATAGATTCTGAACTTTCATCTTCAATTCTGAATCAGAATTAGACAACTCGGTGACTAAGGCCTTTGAATGACTTTTCTTCTTTGAACTAGTACTAGAGAAAACACTCTTATTCTTTTCAGTCAAAAGAGCCAAAGAATCAGTAATACTCTTCTGCTTTGTCACAATGTCTTTGACTTTCACTTCATGTTGACTAAGGATGGAATATAGATCATGTAAGTCTTCTTCCGCCAAGTTCTTGTTCATCTAAAGATTAACCGAGTAATGATCCCATTCCGGATTGAGATTCTTCAGAAACTTGAAGTTTATCTCGGAAGTAGACTTATGCATTCCATTTCTTTAAGATCATTCAGAATGATGTTGAACCGACTGTACGAATCAGCGAGTGTTTCTCCCTCTAAAGCCTTAAAGCCTTCATAGGCTCATATTGCTTGGTTTAGCTTAGCTTGTATTGATCTTTCCGTCCCTTGAAACTGTTTCTCTAATTCATCCCATAATTCTTTTGCTGTATTTCTACTATCAACACGATTAAACAAATCGTTTGGAATTGCCATCGTGAGGAAAGTAAGAGCTTTGTCATCAAGTTCAGCTCTAATCTTTTCGAGCTCATTGTAATGCTGAAAGAGTATAAACACTCGTCTTGGTTCAATTGCAGGAGTAGTGGCAGTCTCAGGTGTACCCGGAATATCAATGTACGGCTTAATCAGACCTTCTTGGATGCTAACCATGAGTGTCTTGTCGATGTTGTTAAGAAACTGAATCATCCTTACATGCCATTGAGGATACTCGCCAATCTGAAGAACCGGAGGCTTCAACTTCGAACCCATACTCAATAGATCTATAGACATCTTCGTAGAACTTGAAAATGATCGAAAATTCACTGAAACATAAATACTTTTTCTAAACTTCAAAATCCGCGAATCTGATGATCTGTAACTAATCAATCTTCAGGAATTTCCAACTCTGATACCACTTGTAGTTCCAGATTCAAGTTCTAAACATAATGCAATCAAGTAGAGAGAATGAATTGGAAAGCCAAATGTCATTGATCTTGATGAAATTGGTTAAGTACTCATCTCTCTCAATTCACTCTCACTTTACGTTGAAGCACACACTTACAAATGACATCACTTTGGGCTTTTATACCCACACCATTTATACCCTCACACTTTACAAGAATTACACATTCTACCCTAACTAAACAAAACTACTACAAAGGAACTATTAAAGGAAGTAAACAATAAAGCAAGCTTTGACTTTGTTGGCCACTTTGACTTTGCCTTTGTCTTCACTTTGAGCACCAACTTGTGATCTCGGATACAATCCGATTTTGCACCCAACAAGGCCGTGAAGCGGTTTGTGGTTCGGGTGTTCGTCGAGTGTTCTTCATATTCTTTGTCGGGTCAGAGAGAATCTTCACTTTTGTTTGAAGATTGTGATTTGAAAAAGACAAAAACCGCCTTTTATATTTTTGAAAACCACATACTGGTTTTGATAAAAAAAAAATACTGAGTGTGTCATATTTTCACTCTCTACCCCAAACTTTCAACACTTGACGGAACGAACCCCTGGACTTAGTATGTTTGGAAGAATTTTAAAAACAGTCACTGAACTTGAAGTTTGAGAAAATTTACACTTTTAAACCCTGAACTTTTTTTTCAAGAGATGACAAAACTGGTCCCCGAACTTGGAAGTTCATAAACTTGTCACTACCACCCCTTGAATATTCAAGTTCATAAAAATTTCAAGTTCAGCCCCGACATCATAACCTATAAGACTAACCTGGTACTTCTCCTCAGAGATTAACTGTGTAATCTCGATACTGGATTTTGCGCGAGTTCTGATCTGAAGTAATCAGAAGTCGTTATGCTAATCCACACCTACACAAAGAAACTGAGAATGGTATCCAAAGTAGTGTGGATCCGAGAAAGATTAGTACAAACAATCAAACAATGGTAGAATACTCCCCCTAGATATGTGCATAACTATGAGGCTCCCCCTGCAGACATGCATACATACAATAGATTCCCGACTCCCCCTATACCTCAGGCGGTAGGTCTAGCATTCCTAACTTGCTAAGAAGAAAGAAATGGCGTTTTTCATCAAACGGCTTAGTAAACAGATCAGCTAGCTAAAGGTCACTTTCCATAAAATATAGTTCAATGTTATCTTTCTCGACGTGATCCTTGATGAAGTGATATCGTATGTCGATATGTTTCGTCCGAGAATGTTGAACTAGATTTACCGTGATACGAATCGCACTTTTGGAGTCGCATTAGATGGGAATCCTCTGCATGGTGTATCCGAAGTCTGCCATAGAGTGTGAAACACAGTTCTGTTTGCGGGACGACCAACTTACCAACTTGTCCCCGAGGAACTGACATGCTCTAGATGTGCTCTTCCTGTTCAACTTACAACCTGCGTGATCTGAACCTGTTTAGGCTATTAGTTCAAAACCAGAATCCTTTGGGTACCAAAGGCCAAAATCGGGCGTGCCCTTCAGGTACCTAAGGATTCTTTTGTCAATAGTTAAATGGGAATCACGAGGATCACACTGATAACGAGCACAGACACCCGTAGAGAATACGATATCAGGTCTACTGGCTGTGAGATAGAGCAAAGAGCCAATGATCGCCCAATAAGTCTTTTGGTCTACTGGCTTGCCAGATAAATCAGCATCCAGTTAGAGCGATTTGGACATTGGTCTAGCAACTAAGCTTGAGCCATCGAAATCAAAACATGTGAGTAAATCATGAACGTATTTTGATTGGTTTATAAAAATGCCATCAGGGCGTTGTCGAACTTGAAGTCCTAAAAAGAACGTCAACTCGCCCATCATGCTCATTTGAAACTGTGATTTCATGGTGTGCTCAAACTCTTTGCACAACTCAGGCTTTGTAGCTGCAAAAATGATGTCATTCACGTATATCTGTACTATAGTCAAATCATTACCTAATCGACGAAGAAATAAGGTGGGGTCGAGTGTACCTTTCTTGTAGCCAGCTTCGAGCAAGTGAATGGTTAAAGTTTCATACCATGCGCGAGGAGCTTGCTTGAGACCGTAAAGCGCCTTGTCTAGAGCATAGACATGAGTTGGGAATCTCGGATCTACAAACCCCTCGGGTTGTTCAACATACACCTCTTTATCAAAAACACCGTTCAGAAAAGCGCATTTGACGTCCATCTGGTATACGGTCATATTCTTGTGAGCGGCATATGCGAGAAAAATCCGAATTGCCTCAATTCTGGCAACTGGCGTGAACGTCTCATCATAATTGATACCCTCTTGTTAGCGAAAACCCTTAGCGACCAATCGGACCTAATTTCTAATTATAAGGCAGTGTTCATCTTTCTTGTTCCGGAAGATCCATTTTAAGTCAATAATGGATTTCCATCTCGGTCTTTCCACCAAGCGCCATACCTTGTTTCTTTCAAACTCTACCAGTTCCTCTTGCATTGCTCGTACCCAATATGGATCTGACAGAGCTTGTTGGATCTTTGACGATTCAAAGTCACTCAGGAACCCACCAAAAAGAACCACGTTATCAATTCTCTTTGAAGATATAGTTTGAACAGTTTGAGATGGACTCCTGATGATCTGGGAGGAGGGGTGACTTCTTGTCCACTTTCTGGTGTGCGGAAGTGTAACATATGTTTGTTGATCATTTGACGCATCATTTTCATCGTGCACTGCTAAGACCCCAGACTGGTATCCCCCGGAAGAATCACCTTGGAGACTTCCCAGTGGCTCAATGTTTAGAACAATTTCTAGACGAGGCTCGCGTACCACTTGGGCATAAGTTCCTTGTGAAGAGCTCGGAGATGGTACTGGAGCAACTTCAGGGATAGGAACAGGGACAGGTGATGAAATTTGTTTTGGCATGGGTTCAGTTGAAGCTTCTATAGATTGTTCAATTGAAGAGTTCTGAGGGGGATAGGCTACTGTCTTCGATGTCACAGTCTCTATAGATGTTGTTGCTTCTGGCGAGCTTTCTATCACAAATGCATCCGATGACACTTAAGTGGTGGAGGATCCAGGTTGGTCAGGTACTACGATTGTTCCAGTTAGGATCGGCAAGTCGTAGTCTGAGGGATCTATAAAATCTGAAGCAAAGGTGTTGGGTGCAAAATCTGTGCTCGGTGGTGGAGTGGACAGCTTAGGCAAAATGTCATTCGGATTACTTGGATTTGCATCAGAATAAGTTTCAGTTTCAGAAAAATCCACATTTGAGCTTTCCAGGATAGATCGGGTGCGTTTGTTGTATACCCTGTAAGTCTTAGAGTTATGTGAGTATCCGATGAAGATAGACTCATCAGACTTAGGGTCAAACTTACCCAGATCTTCCCGGTCATTTAAAACATAGCATTTAAATCCAAAAACTCTAAAGAATTTGATGTTAGGCTTACGCTTTTCAATCATCTCGTAAGCGGTTTTACCAGTCCGCTTGACAATCAGTGTCCGATTCCGCGTGAAGCATGCTGTAGAGACGGCTTCAGCCTAAAATGATTGTGGAACGCCTGAGTGAGCCATCATGGATCTCGCTGCTTCGACCAACGTCCGATTTTTCCTTTCCACGACGCCATTTTGTTGAGGAGTGTGCACCACGGAGAAGTTGTGAGAGATTCCCACATCTTCTAGGAAGGATTGAAGTTTCGCATTTCGAAACTCGGTACTGTTGTCGCTTCGTAGTTTCTTCACCTTGTGACCCAACAGAATTTGAATCTGTTTGATGAAGGCTATTATACGATCGGCAGCGTCAAATTTGGCTCGCAGAAACTCAAGCCATGTAAACCGAGAGAACTCATCTACTAGAACCAACATGTATTTCTTTCTAGCTAACCTTTCGACTCTCATTGGTCCACACAGATCCATGTGAATCATGTCTAGTGGATTTTTGCAGTTGGTCTCCATCTTTGGAGGGTGAGAACTTCTTTTCATCTTTCCTTGTTCACACGCGGAACACAAAGTGTCCTTGGAAAGACGTGTCTCACGTAATCCACTGACCAGGCGCTTCGAGACCAGCTTGTTCACATCTTTGAAATTCTGATAGCATAACCTCCGGTGCCACAGCCAACTGTCCTCCTTTGAAGCTTTGGTGAGTAGACAGATCGCATCTACTGATTGAGAAAGTGCTTCAAACTGGGCATGTGTTTGAGGGATGGATCTAAAGACGGTTGTGTACAGATTCCCTGTTCTTTGTGCACTAAGAATTACATTACCGTCGTCATCGTTTACTGAGCTTTCGTACAAAAACTGTTTAACCCAATAGCCATTGTCACAAAATGGACTAGAACTAAACATGTTGTACCCTAATCCCTCGACATACCGTACATCCTTGATGATGTACCTACCATCCGTGATGCTCCGATAACCCATGATTCTTTTTGGTGTTCTGTTTGCAGTTTTAATGTAGCCCTCAAAGCTTTCGATGTGGTTGAAAAGGAAGGACATGTGCCCAGCCATGTGTCTATAAGCTCCGGAGTCGATGTACCACACATGACTGACCTGCAAACAAATCAAGCTTGTTTAGGGACCCATCGCCAAATGGGTACCTTCGGGTTAGGAGCAGTTACAGCTTTCGGTGCAGTCCCCTTTTTGGATTGCTCCTTAGGCGCAGGGGACTTCACTGAAGAAGAGGAATTTGAGTTTCCTCTTTTCTTTCCTTTTCTTTTTCGAGAATTGACATTTGAATTATATGCATGAAAATAATCAGTGACACCATTACGCAAGAGATTATCAAACATAGAACACATGTCATTCTTAAAAGCATTAAAAACATTGTTCAAATTTAGGTTACGGTTTACAGACATGTTCGAATAAACTCCTACACTAGGTGGGGCATGGCCTGAACCCGCATGGCTAGGACCATGCCTCTTAGGGAAAGCGGTAAACTGGTTGTTCCTTCCTTGATGATCACTTCCAGGTGGCTTCGAATTCTTTCCACCATCATTCCTTCTCCCATCTGCATTAAGAGCATGGTGTGAGTTAGAGGACGGTTTAGTAGAAATGGATTTGCCACCTTTTCCAGATGACGATTTGGAAAAATTAGGTTTTGTGGAAGTTAAAGGTTGATTAGGTTTTACCTGAGAATTCTCACCCACTTCAAAAGTGCTGGAATTAAAGTCAAAACCTTTAATGGGTTTGACTGAAGCACGAGCATCTTTAGAGTTTGAATTCTGGTTCTGGAGTCCCTTAGGTGTGTGAGGCTTAACTGACGTCTCCTTGTCAGTACCTGCACCTTTTTCATCCTTAGGTATATTTTTCTCAGAACCTGATGCTTGTGACTCAGTAGACTTCTCAGGTTTAAAAGGAACAGACTTCTTTTTCTTTGGAATAAAACCAGAAGGATCATCACCTAGATCTAGAAACACCTTCACCTCATATTCAATGCCTGGTTCAAGGTTCAACTTAGGTATGTTGGATTTAATCTCAGTGATGAGGGGTACTCTATTTGTTAGGCATCCTACGGATCAAGACCGTCCAGCACAGACAATTGCATTTTTAAACGAGCGATTGAAACATCTTGATTTGCAAAAGTTTGAACATACATCATCTCCTTTTCATAAAAGAATTCCTTTTCCATTTCATAAAGAACCTTTTGGACGATGAGTTGCTTCTGAAGATTCGTAAATTTGATTTTGAAAACTGTGAATGAAGAGTTTCCGGTCTCACACTCAGAAGAAAGCCTAATTCTCTCGGCGTTAGCTTCGAGTAAGTCTTTTCCAAGAGTGTTTATCAAGTTGTCCTTTTCAGAAATAATGACTTTGAGATTCAAAACTTTGTGCTGACAGACATCTAGATCCATGGCTTTTAGTCTAAGTGCAAAAGTTCGACTAGGTCGGGACTATTAGTTGCGGAAACATCCATGGGTGGGATAACTAAGGTCTCCTCAGATAGTTCGATTTTCCTAGTGTCATAACTAGTGTTCAAGTCGGCATAGTTGATTGGTGGCATTGCTACCCTTGGTGTTCTAGCCTTTATACCTTCCCAAGTGGGGTTGGTATTGGTTGGTGTTGGGTTTTTTGGGATCCTCGTATCTAACTGACATGAAGAACACAGTGGATCTCAATCGAAACTGAAAGAGATACACAATAAAACCTAATGATCAAACTGATCCAAAGCTTTGATCTTTATCAAACCTAACTGGTTTGATTAGTGCGGAAGCTAAGAACTAAAACCCGGAAAAACATTCACAGATCTTTATCGCTAGTTTTATTTAATCCTAATTACAAATTTAAGGTTGTTACCTGGACTGCTCGAGCTTGATCCACCCGTGATCAACAAAACAAATAACCTTCTAGCTGGTTGAAATCCCGAGATCACGAAAACAACTGTTACGTGATGAATGCGATCGAAAAACACAAAACCCGAACTGGTTCTTCCTTGTGGTTTGGCACCGGTTTTGGAGAGAGATGGGAGAGGGAATTTTCTGGTTTGCCTCTAGGATTAATTGTATGATTCTATTAACTGACAAGCCCAAGCCAATATTTATATGGAAGAGTTTCCATATAAATCAGTTACCATAAATCCTTATAATTATCTCTTTGGAAATAATTTTTTTCTTTTCCATATCCAATAAATCTAGATAATTATATCTTTTATTAATTAATAACCTATTATGTATTTATTTACTTAATAAATACATAATCCATTAATTAATAAACTTATATATATTTATTTACCTAATAAATATATACAATCCAAAATTAATTTTCAAACCTTTATCTTTGGGGTTTCTTACGGAAAATACCCAACTGATTTATAATCGACTATTATAAATCCATTCTCTCCAAACTGGGATTATTCTACTCATTTGATTTACAGGTCCTCACAGGTGTGACCCTCAAGTTTCTTGTAACGTTGGATGTGTAATCACTGGTTTGTCAACTTTTGCACATAATTACTAATAGTTGGGTCTCTGGCAAGTGTGAAGATGGGTCCTTTGGCAACGGGACTGGTGGGAGGACTGCTAGTGGAACTATTTGATAGGCTGGTGGTTCTTGTGATGGTCTCACATTGATGACTTCGCTAAAAGTGTCAGTCTGTCTAACAAATTCCTCAGTTACATGTCCTCCTACAAAGGCTGGCTTGGGTTTGGACGCGGCCATGTCATCAAAGTTGTACAAGTTGGAAGGTGCTTTGTCTAGAACGTGATTTTCTACATGTCCTAGTCCGGGTTTGGCATGATAAAACGGATTATTGTTGGCATGCATGGTGAGTATACTCAGAGTCTGTTCAGATTGACCTCTTTTGAAATTGTTGTCTTCAAGCTCTTTGATTCTCGTAAAAAGTTTGGTTCTTTCTTCCGAAAGCAACTGAAATTTGAGCTTGAGTTCTCCATGACTACTGTTAAGTTCGTCATGAGAGTTTTGAAGTGACAACATTTTGTTTGCTAAATTCGTCTCTCTGATGCCAGACTCGAGTACTTCTCGGTTATAACACAGTGTCATATCCTCGAGAGAGCTTTTATACACATCACTATCATTTCTAAATTTCGTGACGAGAGATTTTTCCATTTGGAGATCTCTCTCAAGTTCACAAACTTTAGCTTCTAACAGTGTTACACTATCAGTCATATCCGGAATAAAGGATACCTCAAACGCATCATTGTCGTAGCGAGTGCTAGGACCTATGTCACCAGGTCATTCAAAGTCTGCCATCAGACAATTAGTCCTCTGACAAGATGATCCTCTTCATCTGAGCTCTCCTCCTCGCATACCCAGTTCTCCTCCTCAACCAGCAGAGCTACACCCTTTTCCATTTTTCTCATTAGGGCCGCTTTCTTCTCAAAGTACGCATCGTCTTTAAACTTCACGGTACACTCTTTGGAATAGTGTCCCGGTTTCTTGAATTTGTAGCATGTGGGACCATGCTCGTCGGATTTGCTTTGAGTTGCCAGTTGTTGTTGTGGAGTTGGGACTTGATTGCTACCAGATCCTTGCTGTTGTTCCTTGTTCTGACCACCTTGGTTGAAGTTCGAATGATTGTCACTTCGGGGTTGTTTGTTGTAGTTCCCACCATGATGATCACCTCCACTGTGATTTTTCCTTCCATGCTCATAACTGCCTCCAGATCGATGATCGTTTCTTCCATCATCGTAGCCATTCCCATACCTTCCTTCATTTCCTTAGTTGTTGTAGCCGTATCCATGCCCTTGTTGCTGATAGTAACCCTGATGGTTGTCATTCGAGTTTTGTCCATGCCAGTTTCCTTGATGGTTTGAGCCTCCTTGGTAGTCGATGAAAGAACTATCGCGTCGAGAGTTGTTCCCGTATCTTCCTTGATCGTTCATTCCTTGATCAAATGACCAATACCTTCCAGTCTGTCAGTATCCACCTCTTCCGTGGTAACATGATTGAAATCTCTCTGGCATTTGATTTTCGCCTCTTCTCGGACCAAACTTGTTTCCATCCTGTGAGTTTGACCTGTTGAGTCCCTGATTTTTCGTTAACCTCTGCATTTTGTGAAAGATCAGTGCAAGGGACTCGTTCATGTTATACAACTCTTCATTAGTAACAGTAATGATCGTCGGATCATTTAGGTTCTACTGATAGTTCTGATTGAGGTCCTGACTCATGTCGTGATGGTAATCCTGATAAAGATCTTCCAGGTATTGGGACATAGGTACGAGGTTTGATGAAGCTGGATGAACCGGCATGAAGTTGGGTCCTCCGTGAGGCACTACAGCAAGTGCCAGAGGATCAGTGGTTCTTTTCAATTTAACGCCGGTGATAAATTCTTCATGTTGTATAGATCATGAAGTCCTAAGGTGCCCAGATTTCGACTAAGCTGTATGTTAATGGACATGTTCTACCATTCTTGCGTAAGGTTCTTTAGGAACTTCACATTCACCTCATATCGACCTTTCTCCACATTCAAACGCCGAAGGTCATTCACTAGAGTGTTCAGACGGTGATAGGATTCAGTTAGCGACTCATTTTCCCTTGCACGGAACCCTTCGTATGCATTCAATGCATTTTCTTTCTGACTCTCAACTGCTGAATCCCCACCTTGTATCTACTATTTTATCTCCAACCACATATCCCTAGCATTGGCGAGACTGTCTACCCGGGTGATGGTGTAAAATGTATATATTAAAACAAAACAAAGTTTAACCACAAAATAACCTTAACCAATCACCATTCACAGGCAAACGTACCTGATCGATAGCAATATAGTCTAGGAAAGTCCGGGTATCGTTCTTACCACTGGGAACACTCAAGCTACTCAAAACAAATCTTAAAAGTTCAACTAACCTAAAAGGGGATTTTCTTTTGAAAGCAATTTTAAAGCAAGAAAAAGATTAAAACTTTACTTTAAACACCAATTAACAAAGATAGTACTTATTATGGTTTAGGTTGAATCCCCTTGTGGATGAGTTAGTTAAATCACAAAAGTGTAGTTTGTTTGACTATTGTAGGAATTTAAGCTAAAAGCACCCTAACATGTATTATCTCTGATTATAATCCAGGCTGGTTTCCTGGTCCAATTGCAAAGACTGATTATCTTAACAAAGGTTGTCCTAATTAATGCTATGTTTTGGGTTCTTACTAAATAGTCTTCTTGTGGTTCAAGCACACTAATTACCACTTTACTCCGTCTTACCGAAATAAGAGATAACGAAGGTTGTTTAGCCCGAAGGAGTCTACCTATCTAACAATAGATACACCCAACCAACAAGTTCAGAAAAACCACAGTCAAAACATCAACTTGTAATCAAAGACAAACATTCATATAATCAAACAAAACTACTAAATCAATTAAGTATCAAAACATCATCCAACAAGGTTCATCAAAACCATAACAAGCACTAATAAAACTACTACTCACTAGACATGACTAAAAACAGCAATTAAAGAATAAAAAGACAGACTTTAGACAGACCGTGAAACTGGAGATGATCGGATACCGGAAAGCAGACTCCGGGTAACAATATTTCCACGATCTACGCTCATAAAATCTCTCCTCTCTCTCTCTCTCTCTCTCTTATACTGCAAACTGACTCTCGAATAAAGTTATCTAATTTATGACTCTATATCTCAAAACCAGCTCTGGAGCCAGTATTTAAAGAAGTTGCTCGACACACTTCGCGATCGCGAAGAGCAGCTTCGCGGTGCGAACCACTTAACGAACTCTAATTCTTCAAATTAGCTTCTTCTAGAATATTCCATAGAGGGTCTTTAATTACTTCGCGAACGCCAAACCTCTGAACTCGAACGCGAAATCCATCAAAAGCAAGAATCTTCTAGAAATCCTCCACTTCGCGGCACGAGAATATACACTTCGCGGACGCGAAGGACTTGTGTTTCACTTTTTGCACTTTTTCCCACTTTTTCACAACTTTTAGTACTTTTCCGCTCAATGGCCTCCAAAACCTATAAAACCAATATTCAATAGCTTTCGTGAGCAAAACATCCCGAAAATGGGCTAAAACGTGGTCAAACATTACAAAACAGAACTACCAAAACATGTATAATTTTGGAGTTATCACCGGGCATACATGTCATTTGGAAGGGCATGATGAGGAGGGTAAGTGCACGCTTGTCAATAACATGACGTTCCCTTTGTTCAAGTGAGTACATGTCATAGGGCTTTTCCACAGTGTATGCAGGCAGACATGGATAGGTGTCTGTTCGAGGTACTTCAGCTATAGTGATAGTGGGTTTGACAGGACCCTCACGAACGGATTTCATGGGGTTTTCATCAAGAAGATCAAGGAAATGGATCATGCGTCTTTTCCACTGCTGATACTCTCCCATGACTAGAACGGGAGGACGGGATTCCGAACCTATGCCGATAAACTCTTTCGACATCTTTGTCTCACTAAGGATCAGTTTCGAGTAGAAAAATCTCAAGTTTGAAGAATTTCTTTGAAAAAGATTTATTTTTGAAGCAAAAATACCCTAAAACAGTAGTCGGAAAAAATACTGATTTTTGAAAAGGGGCTACTGAAATCCGACTCGGACTATTGAGAAGTCCGACCAGTAGTTGGGTATAGTCCGACTCGGACTATGGGTAGTCCGACTCGGAGAAAAATAAAGGCCGAGGGGTGACTCAGGAGAGTAATTCGACTCGGACTATGAGTAGTCTGACTCGGATTAGCTGAAGAGTCCGACCCGGACTTTGAGAAGTCCGACCCGGACTTTGAGAAGTCCGACCCGGACTTTGAGAAGTCCGACTTGGACAATGGTAGTAGTCCGACTCGGAGAACTCTTTCTCGACTCGGGAGTTTAGCTGAGAAGGCCGACTCGGACAATTAAGGTAGTCCGACTCGGACAACGTGAAGAACACAACAGAAGCTGAAAATCCGACCCAAAAAGCTGACTTTCAGAACCACTTAAAAATTGCTCAAAAACCCTCTTAAAAGCTCTTAAAATCAGTGATAAGTTGTGTAAAAATGCTATAAACTACAAGGAAAACACTTATCCAACCTCTTATCACTTAAACACTTAAAATCAAGCTCTTTTTCCTTTAAAAGTAAGGTTTTTTCAAACTTTTTAAAACTTTGGAAAATCTTGAGAAGATCTACCAAAACAGTCGCTCTGATACCATTTTGTGAGTCTAAAACAAGTAAGAGAAGATGTAGAACAAACATTGTGAGTGAATAGTCAAGTAAAATCAACAATGTGGTGTGTGAAGAAGATTTAGATGAAGCATGAAGATGAAGAGGATGAGAGCACAAGTTGGCTGAAATTTGCTTCTTACCATAATTGGAATAACACACACACAAAACCCTAATGCCATAAAGGGCATTTTATACATGGTACAAAACAAAAGTTCCATAAAAGCCCTTGATGTCTATCACATCTTACAAACGTGGCCCTTAGACTAAAGTACTAGCTAAACTAGAAATATGGAAATTACATAAACAGGCCCTTCGACTTCTATACAATAAAACTTGACTTAACAATCTCCCCCTTTGGAGAGAAGTCAGAAGGGCGGCGGTAGGTGAAAATTATAACTTTTTAAGAAAAAGCGAGAAGCAATCTCAACCACTCATGTCGGTCAACAAAGATATTAATTAGTGTCGTTGTTAGAGTTGTAGCATATGCTTTCTCAAAGTTCAAATGTTAGGTAGAATACATATAAGTGTATGTATATACAGTTTCATCATAGGTGATTATGTCATCAAAATATAGCAAGTAAATAAATTAATTAAATATTATCATATTAAAATGTTAGTCGCGATCTTAAAAAAAGGAGAAAAGAAAAGGAGATTTGCGGTGAAATTCAATTTTTGGCATTCGATTGGATTAGGTGTAGAGCAAAAGTTGGTAACTTTTTGTAATCAGGTTTACATATAGTGTTACCTCATGTTTGGCTTTAACTCCTTGCTAGCTTGTTTTTAATAAATTGCTTTCTTATGGTCCAAAAAAAGAGCTTATCTTATAGATATATGCAAAGCCTTTTGCTTTATGTTAAAACTATCGTTGTTTACCCACGGTTTCATTAATTATGGCTACTTTTCGTTTTTTTGCTTTTAGGTCATGCAATTGCCTCGTTCTTCGAAAAATACCATTATTGTTTTTCTCTATATTCTTAAAAAGCTGACCAATGCAAGAAGTTACTTATAAGGCCATGAGTAACTAACCCTCCCAATCCCACTGCTACATCAGTTTTTCTCCAACCTTTCCATTAACCCTCTGGAACCCCTCTATGATTAGTATCCAATCCTCCCACACACAACACATATGAAAGATTTCAGTGTGGCATACCCGCTCAAGCTCCCAACCCGCCCAAGCCCATGCCGGCGTACCGGCAGCCTGCGAGCCAGCTCAACCTGAGCGCCCACTACTGATCACGGCCTAAGATCCAATCATCTATGTATAGTAAGTAGCTTTTTGTTTAGCCTTTTAACATGAAATCCTGGAAAAAGAAAGATACTTTTTTTGCATCGAGTTGAGTCAATTGTCTTTAGTTTACCAGACGCTTCCTGTATGTCTTTAGATGCATGAAGAAGGCACCACTTTCACTAAACTTAAACAGTAACATTTTAGTTCCTTAAAACTAGGTGGTACTCGGAATTTTTTCACGTTTGGATGTAACTTAATAATTTTATTGTGACATATAATGTTACATACACACGACGTCACATTAATAGTAGAAATAGTACACACGACATCACATTAACAGTAGAATTGAAATAGCACATCAGTATACATAAGTTTCCCTCCTTGCTTCATACACAATGAGATTGTTTATTTAGAATGTAAATGCAATACCACCAACACAGCAAGCATATGTGCATATATGCACCCCTAATTGGAATAGGGAGAAGCTTCAATAATGACACCAATAGTGTTGAGGTGATCCCTATTGCTTCCAAAGAACCCGATGATCTTACCCTTAGCCACGGGCAGTGACATGAAAGTGCTACCCTTTTGGCCATACTCCCCATGCTTGCGTCCTTTGCTGGTATAAAAAGCCAAGGACCTAACTTGGGTTGTATCATCATATGTTCCGGTCAGCTTGGTGATGACTTCGTCATGTTCCTTAAGCTCAAACTGAGTACCCAAATACATTCATCATAATATATTAGTGCTATGTAACATATATATAAATATATATATATAACATGATGATCAATGAGCTTACCGTATGATTTTTGCCACCATTGCCACCATATGTCTAAGAATTTTGTTCGCGCCCGTAAATATCCTCATAAGTGAACGTGATGGAATCTATACTGTCTGCAGTAGCGATACGGATCCTGGTAAACTTACTAAGATCTTCTGGTTGGAACTTCCAAAGGGTAGCTCCTTCATCTTCACATCCCAAAGGTCCAGCCTCGACGGTAGCCTGGATTCAAAATATATACACAATAATTAAGAAAAACTAAATGTTTCATCGATAGCTTAAAGCAAAATTAACAGCATATATATACCATGTTTGTTGCTTATATATTGTTATTTGAACAATGAGAGACAAGTTTCTTATGTTAATTCCCCCAATCGGTCAAGCTTATTTATAGAAGAAATATACCTGATGCGCAGCTTTAATTAACTATTATTTTTTTGTGTTCAATAATTAATTAATTCAATCAAAATGGTATAGCATTCATTTCTAACAACCAATTTCCCGCATAATGTTGAAGATTTAGCTGGTTAAGTTGTTACCCAAATTATTTAATTGTGGAAGCATAATTTAATTTATGAGATGGATCCAACAATTTAATTAATGACGTATGCCCTTCATATGTTGATGATATAAGCATCCATCCCTAACCTTGATATTTGAGTTTTTTTTAACAGCAAAAGGCGGAAAGTCAACCTAGAGCTTCAGCAACGCCATCACCCTAGGCAAGCAACCCATGATATTTGAGTTACTACAAGAAAAAGCAATTATATATAGAGAAGAAGAAAGTTTTAGACAAGGATTTGGAAGCCGGTATATCTAATTAAAATTGATTTTTAGGGAAGAAAATTATATATATGACAAATGTGACAACTGTAACTGAATGTAAGTTTTTCCCTACTTAAAACCCTCCCTAAAACTTTTTCCTATCGTTATATATGGATGGTTGTTGACCGAAATAAAAATTTGCCTAAAACCTTTAGATGACCTTTTCAAGTTTTTAAATGCCAAAGAAAACCTTCTCTAAAGGTCATAATAACGTACCCAAGTTAGCTGGTTAACTTGTTACCCAAATATGAGATGGATTCAACAATTTAATGACGTATGCATAATGTTGAAGAGTTAGCTGGTTAAGTGTGCTTGCGGCAACTGATCTTTTTGCCATTGAAACATTCCTTCCGACTACTTTTAGCGGTCCTTGCTGCCATCAGCAGTACGCACAGTTTTTTAGTAGTAGTTCTATGTTGTCTTTTTTATTTTCTTTTTCACAACGTTTGACTAATTAAGACGATCCATCACACAATGCTAACAACCACTACGATATAAAATGCCCCTTCTCATGGATGAAGAGTTGGTTGTTAGAGAAATTATTTAAGAATTTATGAGATCCATTTAACAATTCAATTTGACAACTAATTTGATCGTGTGCTCTTAATTTATTTATGACATTAGCACCTATGGTGTCATTATTTTTTTATTTTTTTAGTAAATTACATATTTGGTCCTTGTTGTTTACATATAATTGCACTATTGATCCCTACTTTACAATAATTATGGAAATGGTTCCTATGGTTTACATTATATTGCATTGTTGGTTCCTATGGTTATACTATGTTGCACTATTGGTCCTTGTGATTTACACTATATTGCACTATTGGTCCCTACGCTTAACAAATTGATTTCACATGCAGTTAGGGTTAAGGGACAAATAATGCAACCTAAAGTAAACCACTAGAACGAAATCCATATTTATTTTAAATTAGGGACCGATAGTGCAGTTATGTGTAAACCACTGGGACCAAATATGCAATTTCACTATTTTATTGGAAGGCATAGCTATATCAAACCAAGGATTGGGCCCACCTAAGGACCGGGCCCAACCCAAAGTGACTCCCCTTAGATTTGAACCTGAGTACCTCCCTTAGGAAAACCAACTAAGCTAGACATGAATTGTCCTATGGTGTCATTATTAACCTTGTGTTCTACCTAAAATTGATATTTGAGAAGCCATAATACTACCTCGGTAAAAACCATATAGTACTTTTTCATTTTTGTGCCTTGCAATGGATGAATGTGTGATGTATGGATTCGACATTTACTCTTCACTAACCGTGGTTGGATAATGCGAAGCAACATAAACTATACGCAATGGCAGATCCAAGACTTTTTTCTGATGGGGGCACCTCTAAGATGAATTAAAGGCTAACAAAGTTCTCTAATATATTTTTTTTAGCTTAATTACACCTTTTCGAAGGATTTTTAAAGATTTTTAGTTGATTCAAGGGATTTGTAAGTTTTTTTTGTTGATTTTAAGAGATTTTTCAGGTCTTATGGTTGATTTTAGAGGGGTTTTTTTTTCTTATTGTTCCATTTCGAGATACTACTTCTTTTTGACGCGGTCCCGTTCATAAAATCAGCGGGGAAACTATGATATAAATTTTTTTTAAAAAATTGTCTTTACCTAAAGAACTTGGTTTTTTAACTTTTTGAGTGGGGTCCTTCCCACCCCCCCCCCCCGCCTCTCCTTTTATGCTACAAATCCACCCCTGACTACACATCCACCAAAAAACACGTCATTCATGGTAGTGGAATAATTGGAAATTTTAACACCTATGTGATGACTATTCCCTTCTATTTTCATACCAATAAACATAAGTTCTATGGGACATACAACAAAATTGATGGGGTGTCCTTGCTAGTGACTTTGGAAAAGTATATCAGATTAATCTTCTATAATGAATTTATTTCATGATCGGGATTATCTCGACTATTTTGGTGTAAATTTGAAACCTTAAGAGCACCAATGCTATATATAATGGCAATACACTTATGCTGATAGAAGGTGTGTGCTTTTCTTAATAAGGAGTGTTAGACCTGATTTTAATGTTGTGAAGAAGTCAAGGGTCTATCTTGTAATTTCCTTTTACTAGTTTAACGCTTTAGTTTGTTTTGGGTTCCTTTTAAAGGAGTCATAGACTCCAAGGACCATTTGTGTAGTTTCTTGTTTCTAGGTGCTATTTAAGAAATGTGAGAGCACCTAGAGTTTGTGTTGTTTTTGGTAGCCACTTTATCGAAGAATATTGCAATCCCAAGAAACATTCCTTTACCTCTTTTGTGTTCTTCATTGATAACCAATTTCCACCTTACTTGTCTTGTCAATCAAGCTTATCATACGTCAAATAATATTCCATCTTGTTTCTCACACATTTGGGAACTCACATTTGGTATCAGAGCCTTAGCTTTGGTAGATTCTTGGTTGGTTTTAAAATTTTGAAAGTTTTTTTTGAAAACCTTTTCTTACAAACTTTTTGATCACTTTGAGCTTAAAAAGTGCTCTTTGGGATTGTTTTTAAGTGATAAGAGGTTCCAAAAGGTATTTATACAAGTTTTACATCAATTGGAACTCTTTTCACTGATCCTTTAAGTGCTTTTGGTCTTTTTTGAGCTGATTTTCGGAGTTACTGGACTCATTTCCTGAGTCGGATTATTTGAGCTGATCATCAGCGTGAATTTCCTGAATCGGGTTATTGGTCTCGTTTCCCGAATCGGAAATACCTCGTTTCCCGAATCGAAAATACCTCGTTTCCCGAATCGGAAATACCTCGTTTCCCGAATCGGAAATACCTCCTTTCCCGAATCGGAAATACCTCCTTTCCCGAATCGGAAAACATTGTTTCCCGAATCGGTAAACCGGTTTCCCGAGTCCGGTTTTACTCCTTTGAATTTTAGACCGTTGCATTTCCCGAGTCCGGAAATACCATTTCTAGAGTCGGACTTCTTGAGTCAATTCCGAGTCGGGAAACATCATTTCCTGAGTCGGGATTCGCCTCTTTGAGCCACGGAATTTTCAATTTTTGTCTCAAATCCGACACTTAGCCATTTTTCAAAAATCCAAACTTTTTAAGGCTATTTGTGTCTCGAGGCGCTCGGAGGAACATCGTTTTCAAAAGCTATTTGTAAATAAGTTGTCTACTCGAAGTAGATCCTCTTTCTCGTGGGAACAAGATGTCGAAGGAGATAATCGGCATAGGTTATGAATCACGCCCGCCAGTACTCATCATGGGCGAATACCAATAGTGGAAACGTCGAATGATCCACTTCTAGACCTCCTCGATGAAAATCTCATGAAGGCAATCTGTGAGGGCCCGATCAGACCCACTGTCACTGTAGCTGCAGTTCCTCGCACGAATACATGCCGAGCTTTACCGTCTTACGTTGTGGAAAAGCCAGTAGACATGTACTCTCCGGAATAAATAGCACGTCATCTTGTGGACAAACGTGCACTTACTCTTCTCATTATGGCACTCCCTAACGACATGTATGCCCGAGTAGACAGCCTAACGAACGCAAGGGACGTATGGTTGGAGATTGAACAACAAATGCAAGGAGGAGACACTGCCATAGAAAGCCAAAAGGAGAGCGCACTGAATGCCTACGAAGGATTTCGAGCAAGAGAAAATGAATCTCTGACAGACTCATACCAACGTCTGAATTCATTTGTCAATGATCTCTGAAGATTAAGTGTGGAGAAAAGAAAGTACGAGGTCAATGTAAAGTTCCTGAAGAACCTCACACAAGAATGGCAGAATATGGCCATTAACATTCAGCTAAGCCGGAATTTGGGAACTTTGGGACTGCATGACTTATACAGCATGATGGTACAACATGAGGAGTTTATCTCTGGTGGCAGATTGAAGAGAGCAATTGATCCTCTAGCACTCGCTACGGTGCCTTTTGGAGGACCTAATTCAGCTCCAATTCAACCAACCTCTTTTAACCACATGCCTCTGTTAGGATTGTGTGCGAGACAGTAACAGAGTTTACCGTGTCCAATGTTATAAGACACTAGTAGGTCACACCGCTGCACACAAATTAGAGAACAGTGGATTTATCATAGAGATGAGAATAATTAATTTAGTATAAAATTAATTATTTGGGAGAAATAAATAATAAAAGTGATTTATTATTAATTAATTGGTTAATTAATTAAAGAGTTTTAGATGGGCTTTAAGTCCAATGGGCTTTTAGTTAGATATGGACATTACCATATTTATGTATATAAATATGGTAAAGCCTATCAGTTTCATAAGGTATCAATCATAATTTCCCTGAAAGCCAGAAAACTCTCTCCTCTCTCCCCTCTCCCTTGATCGACGGCTACACCCCAAAACCCTTTGAGGTTGTCTTCTGATAAATCCCTGGTGGTCTAGCAGCTGGTTTTCAGATCGTGTCAGTAGCGGTGTATCCCCTACCAGCAATCTAGTTGATTACTCGCAAAGGTAAACATCCTAAACATCCTTGTTTGTATCTGTGCGGTTTGGATTGGATCCGGCTCTTGGGGATCAGCTTTTGTTATCCGCTACACGTCTGTATGCATAGATCCCCAACAATGGTGTCTAAGCCACTTTCCAAAACCCGCAGATCAGGTTTATCTGCGTATTGTTTTGATCAAAAATTCGATTTTTACGCATTAGAATTTTATTAAATTGGATTTTTGATCAAAAGTGGAACGGTGGCAGTTAGCCAACCGAACCACCGCAACCACCGTGAGCCACCGCCGGTGAAACCACAGTTTGTGGTGGTCGGCGGCTGTTGATCGAGGCAAACCACCACGCCGCACCACAGATGGTGGTCGCGGCTGTGGTCGACTGAAACCACCGCACCACTGACTGTGGTGGCGGTGGCGATCGACGATGATGGCGGCCGGATCGGTGGTGGTGTGTGTGTTTGTTTATCGTGTTTATCGCCGGCCCGTAATCGAAACCGATCGCCACACCACCGATTGTGGTGGCGATCGATGGCAGTTGCAGACGGCGGTGGTGGCGTTTTGTTTGTTTTTCGATCAACCACGACGGCGGTGGTGGCGTTATGCCACTGCTGTCGTTGATGGCGTGGTGGTTCGGCGGTGGTGGCTTTGGCTTCCATCGTCGACTGCCATGGTGTTCTTGGCGGTGCTGTCGCCGCCTAGCGGCTGGTGGCGGCGGCGATCAGCTGTTGTCGCCGGACGATGGTGGCGATGGCGTCCCAATGGTGGTGGTGGTCGATAACCGCCACAAAGGGGTATCGATCACTACCAAGATTAGGTTTCCGGTCGAAAAAACAGGGCGGCGACGGTGGCTTTTGGGCTGCTGTCGTCGTCAATCATCAGATGACCAGCTCGCGTCACGAGCAGATGCCTCGCGCCGCGAGCAGAGGGTTCGCGCCGCAAACAGTTACTGACAATTGTTGGTTGTTATTTTATGGTTCGCAATGAATACGGTTGTTTTTCGTTTAGATAAGAGTTTGAACCAGATAGGTTCGAAATCCTAGAAATTTTGTTTTATTAAATTAATTTAGGTTAATTATAAAATAAAATAAAATCTAGTTAAGATTTTATTGGTTGATGTCATAGTCAAACCTTTGACCCGTGGTTGTGTTTTGATAATTGTGCTTATTTTATTTATTTATTGATTGGTTACGATAGGCCTGCGTGCCATTTACAACCCGGTTGTAATGTAATAAATAAAATCAAGACCCGAAGACGGAGCCAAGGAGATAACCATGGAGCTTGGAGCCAGTGGGAGCACCGAGAAGATTTGTCCCTTAGGAATAAGACTGTCGTTTTGTGTTGGCTCACGAAACGACGATAGTTAAGGGTTTTTGACTATGACATGTTTTAATTGTATGAATGTTTATATTTAATAGTTATATAAATTGCGTGGTTGTTTTAGTTACGTAATTTTCTTTTAAATATAAACGGTTTTAAAAATTAATTGTTTTTAAAAGAAAAATTGGATACAAATACTGTTTGTGTGTGGATCCAAGTTTTTGAAAACTGGCAATTTTAACCCTTGCTAAAATCATAGATTAGTAAGTGCAACCCACTTTAGGGGCACCTCCGGTGTAAGGTACATAGGGCGTTGTAAGTGAACACACTATGAACGTCCGTGTTCAAACCGAAACTGGAGGGTGATAAAACTCTGCGAATTATCTCCGGGTGGTACCGGCCAGGGTTTGTCCAGGTCCCGGGTGGTGCAGTCTATTTTGGTAATTATTTATTCACCGGGTGGTACGGGGCCAAAATGCACTAGAGGGACTAAATATGCACGGATTATATATCCGATGTCCCGACGATCTAGAAATCGTATTTTCGAATTAAAATGCGATTGGTATAGTTTTACCTACCATAAATCGCATGAGTCGGTTTGACATGATCACATGCTTCCCGACACATGTGAAATATGGATTCTATTCTAATAAATTTATTTTAAGGGTAATAATTTATTAGAGATTTTATAATTATAAACTAAGCTTGGAATTTTATTCTTTATTGTAGATGTCTTTTTCTGTAATCCCGTTTTATACCCCTGAGGAATCACTGAGACTCATCAATGGAAAATGGAAACTTACAGGACAAAATTTTCCAGTTTGGAAAATGCACCTTGATAATATCTTGCGTGCACAGGGTAAGTTTTACGTTTTAGATAAACCTGTATCACGACCTAAGAGTAATTCTCCTGAAGAGGAGTTTACTCAGTACTTCAAGTACATGGCGGATGAATCAGATGTCATGTCAATTCTGATTTTCTCTATATCATCCGAGTTCACGGATAGATTAAGAGATAAATCCTGCCACGAGGTCGTGAAAGATATAGAAAGCCAGTTAGGTTTCTATAGACATACAGGTAAGCTTCTGATAATGAAAGAGATACTTTCGCTAAAGCTGAAGAAGGACCGGTCAGTTAAAGACCATCTTATGGAAATGAGAAGGCTCTTTAAATGCTTGACACGTTTGAGGTACAAGATGACTCAGGAAGAGTTAGTGTATCTGATGTGGTACTCACTCCCGAAGGAGATATGTGACACAGCTAGTGCCTACATGAAAGAACCAAAGACTGACGTGGCAGCACTACATGAGAACATTCTGGCCAGTCTAGAGCCGAAGCCAGCACCTACTGATCTCATGGATACTGATTGGATTGATGAGCTGGGGGATCTGAGTTGCCCAGAATGCGGTAGCAAGGATATTTGCGAGAACTCGATGAATATCGACCAGATAGAGATCAGTTTACCCGATGCTCCAGGTATCTTTATGATAGATTGCTTAATCACTTCTTATGAATCATGGGTAATTGATACAGGCAGTGGTAACCACATTTGTAATCATTTATAGGGATTCACTAGAAGAAAGACTTTGAGGAAGGACCGTTCGAACCTACGAGTTGGCGAAGGCACTCCGCTGATAGCTGAAGCTGTAGGATCTTATAGTCTTAGTTTACCCTCGGGTCTAGTTTTGGAACTGGATAATTGTTATTATATTCCAAACATGATTAAGAATGTTTTGTCTTTCGATTTGTTAGTAGACCAAGGGTTTTTATTACAAGTATGATTATAAAATGATTTCTGTCTTTAAAAATAATATTTTCTATTTTAAAGCAACACCTGTGAATGGTCTATATACAGTAAATCTACAAGACAATAATAGTGAAATCTATCATATAAGTAAACGATCCAAAGACATTGAGGATCAGACTTACCTCTGGCATTGTCGTTTGGGCCACATAAACAAGAAACGCGTTGAACTACTCCTAAAAGGAGGTTTTCTTGGCACTTTCGATTATAAACCTTTTGATAATTGCGAGTCTTGTTTATCTGGCAAAATGACAAAGCAACCTTTCAACAAAAAAAATGAAAGGGCTACTGACTTGCTAGAAATAATTCACACAGATGTGTGTGGACCATTTAGTCATGTGGCAAGAGGAGGATACCGGTACTTCATTACCTTTACTGACGATTTCAGTAGGTATGGTTATGTCTACCTTATGAGACATAAATCTGAAAGCTTTGAAAGATTCAGAGAATTTCATAATGAAGTTCAGAATCAACTTGGCAGAAAAATCAAGTTTTTGCGGTCGGATCGCGGAGGCGAATAACTTAGTGATGAGGTTGACAATCATCTGATGGAGTGTGGGATTGTATCCCAACTCAAACCTCCGTATACACCTCAGATGAATGGTGTGTCAGAAAGGATAAATCGTACTTTACTTGACATGGTACGATCGATGATGTGTCACTCTACGCTGCCAATGTCATTCTGGGGACATGCGCTCGAAACAGCAACACATATACTGAACAGAGCGCCAACAAAGTCGGTAGAAAAGACTCCATACGAATTATGGAA
The DNA here is from genome assembly GCA_030169165.1 of Centaurea solstitialis. Taxonomy (NCBI): domain Eukaryota; kingdom Viridiplantae; phylum Streptophyta; class Magnoliopsida; order Asterales; family Asteraceae; genus Centaurea; species Centaurea solstitialis. The sequence goes on along the minus strand of JARYMX010000030.1, from coordinate 127,717 downwards.
GGGTAAGAAACCCAATATATCTTTTCTAAGAATTTGGGGTTGTGAGGTTTACGTCAAACGACCCACCTAAGAAAAACTCAAGCCCAAATCCGACAAGTGTTTCTTCGTTGGATATCCCAGGACCACCGTGGGATATTATTTCTCCAACCCTGAAGAGAACAAAGTTTTTGTTGCTCGAAATGGAAAATTTCTGGAAGAAAAGTTTCTCAGTTCTGGGAACACCAGAAAGGATATAGATCTACAGGTAGTAGACGAAGAAAACACTACACCAATTGTTGAGCCAGAAATTCAACATGAGAATGTTGAACCTCAATCAGAACCGATTGAGGAAGTGCAAACACAGGACCTTCACAGATCCAGTAGGGTAAGACAAGAACCAGATAGGTATCTTGGGTTTCTAGTCTCTCAGGACAGCGGAGACTTGAATGAACCAACATCCTATGGAGAAGCTGTGTCAGGCAATGAGTCTGAACAATGGCAGGAAGCCATGAAGGCCGAGATGCAATCCATGTACGACAATCAAGTTTGGTAGTTGACTGATTTGCGACAACACTGTAGAGCTGTTGGACGCAAATGGGTTTTCAAGAAGCAAACCGACATGGATGGAAATGTACACACTTTCAAGGCCAGACTGGTCGCAAAAGGGTTCATGCAAACTCATGGTATTGACTATGATGAAACCTTTTCGCCAGTGGCCATGCTAAAGTCGATTAGGATTCTAATGGCCATTTCAGCGTACTTTAACTACGAGATCTGGAAAATGGACGTCAAAACAGCCCTTCTGAATGGAAAGTTAACAGAAGACATTTATATGGAACAACCAGAGGGGTTTGAAGATCCTAAGAATCCTAATAAGGTGTGTAAACTACTAAAATCCATTTATGGATTAAAGCAAGCATCTCGAAGCTGGAACTTACACTTTGATGAGCGAATCAAAGAATTTGGTTTCGTCAAAAGTGAGTTCGAGCCGTGTGTCTACACTAAGTTCAGTGGGAGCATAGTAACCTTCTTGGTCTTGTACGTAGATGACATTCTACTCATAGGAAACGATGTTCCAACTTTACAGAGTGTAAAGAGTTGGTTAAGCAGATGTTTCCAGATGAAAGACCTTGGAGAAGCCGCTTATATACTTGGCATAAAGATCTACAGAAACAGATCTAAGCGGCTTATCGGACTTAGCCAAAGTACATACATTGATAAAATCCTGAAGAGATTCATGATGGATGAATCCAAGAAAGGATTTATCCCGATGCAACATGGCATAGTGTTAAGTAAAACACAATGTCCTGTTTCTAGTCAAGATCAGGACAAAATGAAATTGGTTCCATATGCTTCAGCAATTGGATCAATTATGTATGCCATGTTATGTACCAGGCCCGATGTTGCTTACTCAGTAAGTGTTACGAGCAGATATCAACAGAATCTAGGAGAACCTCACTGGGTGGCTGTCAAGAACATTCTCAAGTATCTGAGAAGAACGAAAGACATGTTCTTGGTCTTTGGAGGTTCTGAAGATGAAATTAGTGTCAACGGCTATTCTGACGCTAGTTTCCAGACCGACAGAGATGATTTTAGATCACAGTCAGGGTACGTTTTCACCCTAAACGGAGGCGTCTGGCTAAGGAATTTTCAAAGGAAGCTGTCTGGCTAAGGAATTTTCTATCGGATCTAAGAGTGGTTGCCAGTGTCTCTAGACCGATCGATATATTCTGTGATAACTCGGGAGCCGTAGCGCAAGCAAAGGAACCTAGAGAGCATCACAACTCAAGACACGTACTCAGGAAATATCACCTTATCCGAGAGATCATTGGAAGAGGAGATGTGAGAATATGCAAGATTCCAAGAGAAGAAAATGTTGCAGATCCGTTGACAAAGCCACTAGCAAGGGTGAAGCATGAGGCACATGCAAACTCCAGTGGGATGCAGTACCTGGACGCCAGTAGCTAGTTTTAGTTTATTAATTATTACTATAGTTTAATTTAGAACGATTCAATCCTGTAAAGTTCTTGATGTAATAAATGGAGGTTTTTATTCATGATTGTTTTAAATTAACTATTTTTCGCATATTTAACGTATCCATGATTTTACAAAGTTTTTGTATGAAATCTAAAATTCCGTAGCCACTTATTGAAATGGGAATTTCGATAGGGAGTTTAACGCTATTATAAATATTTGATGATTTATTCGAAGTAGAGAATAAAAGCACAAGGGATGTGACCAAGTATTTATAGATACTCAACAGAGTGCTTAGGTATTGGAAGTGACCAGTATCAAGTCTGCTTCATGGAGCCTCAGTCATAAGCACTGACTTGATAGGTTGTCCTTAGACCTGAGATACTTGGTTTGGGAACATGAGGACTGTTGTACTCTTAGCACGTCCTAACGCTGCATCGTAACAGGGCGGCCATACGGGACGTGACTAGATGCAGCGGAAGCCGTGAATCCAAATGCAAGTAGTCAAGAAGGGATTTGCACCTCTTTCAAAAGAGAGATATCTCCGGGCCCCTTGACGATTAAGATTGGCAGAAAACGCGTGGCCACGTTCGGATAAAATAACAGATGTTATTTAGTAATATCCGTTACTGCTGGCAATCGAAATCAGAGTCAAGAAATACTTGAATTTGAGAAATGAATCCTCCACTCCATGTCTAAAATCCATTTCAGAAATATCGCGTGCAAAAGGAATGAACCTGTGTACAAATTCAAGCGTGAATTGTATCTCTGGATATAAGAGATCTTATAACCTGGTTAACCTAAGTGTCTGGCTAGGGACCTCCTTAGGCTAATGGTAATATACAGTTACATGTCTAGCACAAGTGGGAGTCTGTTAAGATTGTGTGCGAGACAGTAACAGAGTTTACCGTGTCCAATGTTATAAGACACTAGTAGGTCACACCGCTGCACACAAATTAGAGAACAATGGATTTATCATAGAGAAGAGAATAATTAATTTAGTATAAAATTAATTATTTGGGAGAAATAAATAATAAAAGTGATTTATTATTAATTAATTGGTTAATTAATTAAAGAGTTTTAGATGGGCTTTAAGTCCAATGGGCTTTTAGTTAGATATGGACATTACCATATTTATGTATATAAATATGGTAAAGCCTATCAGTTTCATAAGGTATCAATCATAATTTCCCTGAAAGCCAGAAAACTCTCTCCTCTCTCCCCTCTCCCTTGATCGACGGCTACACCCCAAAACCCTTTGAGGTTGTTTTCTGATAAATCCCTGGTGGTCTAGCAGCTGGTTCTCAGATCGTGTCAGTAGCGGTGTATCCCCTACGAGCAATCTAGTTGATTACTCGCAAAGGTAAACTTCCTAAACATCCTTGTTTGTATCTGTGTGGTTTGGATTGGATCCGGCTCTTGGGGATCAGTTTTTGTTATCCGCTGCGCGTCTGTACGCATAGATCCCCAACAGCCTCTACCTCAACATCCGGAACACTTCAACCATGAGTTCAACCAGAACTTCAACCAAGGCATGCAACACCCGGATGACCCAATGATCATAACCATTTCTGATGAAGAGTTGTTCAACACGAATGAATCCCTTGCTTTAATTTCGCACAACGTGTAGAGGTTGAATGAAAATTGGGGATTTACCCGATCTCAAGCTTCGGGGTTTCAAGGTGGAAACAGAATGGGTCCGGGAAGAAGTGGACATCAGTTTTCAGGTAGATATCAGTCGAATGAACGGGGGAGAGGAGGATACCAACATGGAGAACGGTATCGGTCATTCGATCAGGGTAGGAATGAGCAAGGGAGATACAGGGAAAACCATCATTGTGATAGTACCTTCATAGACTATCAAGGAGGTTCGAATTATCATAGCAACTGGCGCGGACAGAATCCCGACTACAACTTTCAGGAAATTCCAGACAGCAAGGATATGATTCAGCATTCAACAGGTAGGGTTCTGAAGGTGGCTTTAGAAGTAGATTTGAAGGTGGAAGAAACGATCACGTATCTGAATTTAGGTATGAGCAAGGCAGAAACGATCGTTGGTCCGAAGGAAGGATTGAGCATGGAAAGGGAAGCTACAATGGAGGTGACCATCGTGGGTTAGATCATCAAGGAAACAGCTACAACAGGCAATCCCTTTGTGAAAATCATCCCGTTCCCACTAACCAGGGTGGTCAAGAGTCAAGTCAGCCACAAAAATCCAACAACCAAACCCCCACTCCTCAACAAGCTGTAACTCAAGGAAAATCTGATGGTCATGGCCCCACCTGCTACAAGTGCGGTAAACCGAGACACTATTCCAAGGAGTGCACAGTGAAGTACAAGGATGCAGCCTATTTTGAGAAGAAGGCTGCCTTGATGAGGAAGAAGGAAAAGGGAGTCGCTTTGCTGGTAGAGAAAGAAAACTGGGTCTGTGAAGAAGAGAGCTTGGATGAGGAAGATCAGCTGGTAAGAGGACACTGCCTGATGGTAGATTTTGAAGGACCTGATGGTGTCGGTCCTAGCACTCGTTATGACAACGATGCGTTTGAGGTATCCTCTATCCCAGACTTAACTGGTACTGTCTCACTATTAGAAGCCAAAATTTGTGACCTAGAAAGAGATCTCCAAACGGAAAGAACTCTTGTCAAGAAATTTAGAATCGACGGTGTTGTTTATAAGAGCTCTCTCGAAGACTTGACATTGAATTATAATCGAGAGATACTTGAGTCTGGTATTAGAGAGTCAAATTTGTTAAACAAAATGTTGTCTCTTCAAAACTCTCCAGATGAACTCAATAGTAATCATGGGGAACTCTCAATCAAATTTTAGTTACTTTCTGAGGAAAGAACTAAGTTTTTCACAAAAATCCAAGAACTTGAAGACAACAACTTTAAAAGAGGACAATTTGAACAGACTCTGAGTATCCTCACCATGCATGCCAACAAAAATCCTTTTTACCAAGCTAGACCCGGGCTAGGACATGCCGAAAATCATGTTTTGGAAAAAGCACCTTCGAATCTATACAACTTTAGGATATGGCCGCGTCCAAACCTAAGCCAGCTTTTGTAGGAGGACATATTACCGAGGAATTTGTTAGACAAACTATCACCTATACCGAAGTCATCAATGGTGAGACCATCACTTGAACCACCAGTTCGTCAAATAGCACCTCTAGCAGTCCTCCCACCAGTCCCATTGCCAATGGACCTATTTTCATTCCCGCTAGAGATCCTAACAATACTGACCCCTCTTGGGAAGGTATCAAGGCTAGAACTCCTTGTGTAGCAATGCCACCAATCAATTATGCCGATTTGAACACTAGCTATGACACTAGGGAAATCGAATTATCTGAGGAGACCTTAGTGGATGTTTCCGCAACAAAGAGTCCCGACCTAGTTGAGCTAGAAAAAGAAGTCTTTGGAGTTAGATTGAAAGCCATGGATCTAGATGCCTGTCAACATCAAATTTTGAATCTCAAAGTCATTGTCTTAGAAAAGGACAACTTGATAGACACTCTGGGAAAAGACTTACTCGAAGCTAACGCCGAGAGAATTATACTTTCTTCAGAGTGTGAGACCGCAAACTCTTCATTTACAATTTTCAAAGGCAACTTTGCGGATCTCCAAAAGCAACTCATTGTCCAAAAAGTTCTTTTTGAAATGGAAAAGGAATATTTTTATGAAAAGGAGTTGTTGTATTCTCAATCGCTCGTTTGAAAAAGAAAATATCTAATTTTGAGGATTTTTACTCTATGGATTCTGAAGATGATGAGACATCCTTTGTCCCTTGCCGTAGGTTAAGAAAGCCTAAGTTGGACCTAGATCCTAATGTTGAATATAAGGTGAAGGTATTTCTAGAAGATAATGATGATCCTTCTGGTTTTATACCAAAGAAAAAGAAATTTGTTCTTTCCAAACCTGAGAAGTCTACTGAGTCACAAGCATCTGGTTCTGAGAAAAATATTCCTAAGGGTGAAAAGTCAGTTGAGCCTCACGCACCTAAGGGACTCCAGAACAAGAATTCAAAATCTAAAGATGCTCGTGCCTTAGTCAAACCCATTAAAGGTCTTGACTTTAATTCTAGCACTTTCGAAGTGGGTGAGACATCTCTAGTAAAAACAAATCAACCTTTAACTTCCATAAAACCTAATTTTTCAAAACCGTCATCTGGAAAAGGTGGCAAATCCATTTGTACTAAACCGTCCTCAAACTCACACCATGCTTTTAATGCAGATGGGAGAAGGAAAGATGGTGGAAAGAATGTGAAGCCACTAGGAAGGGATCATCAAGGAAGGAACAATCAGTTTACCGCTTTCCCTAAGAGGCGTGATCCTAGCCATGCGGGTTTAGGCCATGCCCCACCTATTGTAGGATTTGATTCAAACATGTCTGTAAACCGTATTCGTAACTTGAACAATGTTTTTGATGCTTTTAGAAATGACATGTGTTCTATGTTTGATAATCTCTTGCGCTATGGTGTGGCAAATTCTCTTAATGCACATAATTCTAATGTCAATCCTCGAAAGAGAAAGGGAAAGAAAAGAGGGAAATCAAATTCCTCTTCGTTAGTGAAGTCCCTTGCGCCTAAGGAGAAATCCAAAAAGGGGACTACACCGACAATTTCATCTTCCTCTAACCCTAAGGAACCCATTTGGCAATGGGTCCCTAAACAAACTTAATTTGTTTGCAGGTTAGTCATGTGTGGTACATCGATTCAGGCGCTTTTAGACACATGACTGGTCAAAGGACTTCCTTTTCGACTATGTTGAAATGTTCGAGGGATACTTTAAAACGGCAGACAAAACACCAAAGAGAATCATGGGTTATGGGAAGATCACCGATGGAAGGTACATCATCAAGGATGTACGGTATGTCGAGGGATTAGGGTACAACATGTTCAGCTCTAGCCAATTTTGAGATAATGGCTATTGGGTCAAACAGTTTTTGTACGGAAGTTCAGTAAATGACGAAGACGGTAATGTTATTCTTAGTACTCGAAGGAATGGCAATCTGTATTCAACCGTCTTTCGATCCATCCCTCAGACACACTCTCAGTTTGAAGCACTTTCTCAATCAGTAGATGCGTTCTGTTTGCTCTCCAAGGCGTCAAAGGAGGACAGTTGGTTGTGGCACCGGAGGTTATGCCATCAGAATTTCAAAGATAGGAACAAGTTGGTTTCAAAGCGCCTGGTCAGTGGAATACCTGAGACTCATCTTTCAAAGGATACCTTGTGTCCCGCTTGTGAACAAGGAAAGATGAAAAGAAACTCACATCCTCAAAAGATGGATACCAACAGCAAAAGTCCACTTGACATGATTCACATGGATCTGTGTGGACCAATGAGAGTCGAGAGCCTAGCCAGAAAGAAATACATGCTGGTTCTTGTCGATGAGTTCTCGCGGTTCACCTGGCTTGAGTTCTTATGAGCCAAATCTGACGCTGCTGATCGGATAATCGCCTTCATCAAGCGGATTCAAATTCTTTTGAGTCGCAAGGTGAAGAAACTACGTAGCGACAATGGCACCGAGTTTCGAAACGCGAAACTGCAATCCTTCCTTAAAGATGTAGGAATCTCTCACAACTTTTCCGTGGTGCGCACTCCTCAACAAAATGGAGTTGTGGAAAGGAAGAATTGGACGTTGGTGGAAGCAGCGAGATCAATGATGGCTCACTCAGGCGTTCCACAATCATTCTAGGCTGAAGCCATTTCTACAGCATGCTTTACGCAAAATCGGACACTGGTCGTCTAGCGAACTGGTAAAACCGCTTACGAGATGATCGAACAGCGTAAGCCTAACATCGACTACTTTAGAGTTTTTGGATGTAAATTCTATGTTCTTAACGACCGAGAGGATCTGGGTAAGTTTGACCCTAAGTCTGATGAGTCTATCTTCATCGGATACTCAGTTAACTCAAAGACTTATCGGGTATTCAACAAACGCACCCGATCCATCTTGGAAAGCTCTAATGTGGACTTTTCGGAAACTGAAACTTATTCTGATGCATGCCCTAGTAATCCAAATGCCATACTGCTTGACTTGTCCACCGCACCACCAAGCACAGATTTTGCATTCAACACCTTTGCTTCAGATTTTTTAGATCCCGCAGACTACGATCTACCAACTCTAACTGGACCAATCGTAGTTCCTGCTCATCCTGGTTCATCTACCACTTATGTGTCATCTGATGCCTTCCTGACAGAGCCATCGTCTAGTACTTCAATAGATTCAGTGACACCGAAGTCAGTGGTTTCTCCCCCCGGAAAATTCTTCACCAGAACCTCCAACAGTTACTTCACCGGAACCTGTCCGAGAACAGACAACATCCCCTGTTCTTGCACCCATTCCTTAAGCAGCTCCACTACCTTCTCCGAGCTCCTCTCAAAGGGCTTCTGCTCAAGTAGTTCGGGACCCCCATTTGGAGGTTGTTCTGAATATCGAACCACTGACGAATCTTCAAGAAGGTTCTGCAAGTGGGAACTAGTCAGGGGTCTTAGAAGTGCACGACGAAAATGATGCATCAAATAATCAGCAAGCATATGTTACACTTCCTCACACCAGAAAGTGGACAAGAGATCACCCCTCCTCCCAGATCATCGGGAGTCCCTCTCAATCTGTTTAGACCAGATCTTCGAAGAATGTAGTCAACGAGGTTCTTTTTGGCGGCTTCCTAAGTGATTTTGAACTGTCAGAGATTCAGCAAGATCTTTCCGATCCAGACTGGGTACGGGCAATGCAAGAAGAGTTGGCCGAGTTTGAACGAAACAAGGTATGGCGTTTGGTGGCAAGACCATGGGGGAAATCCATTATTGGCTTGAAATGGATTTTTCGGAACAAGAAAGATGAAAACGACCTTATAATTCAGAATAAGGCCCGGTTAGTCGCCAAAGGATATCGCCAACAAGAAGGAATCGATTATGATGAAACGTTTGTGCCAGTAGCCAGAATTGAGGCTATTCAGATCTTCCTCGCATATGCCGCGCACAAAAACATGACTGTCTACCAGATGGATGTCAAATGCGCCTTCTTAAACGGAGTCCTTCATGAGGAGGTATATGTCGAACAACCTGAAGGGTTCATGGATCCGAGGTATCCAACTCATGTCTATGTCTTGGACAAAGCGCTTTACGGTCTCAAGCAAGCTACTCGAGCATGATATGAAACTCTTACTGTTCACTTGATTAAAGCTGGCTACAAGAAAGGTACAATCGATCCCACCTTATTTCTTCGTCGGTCAGGTAATGAGTTAACCATAGTACAGATATACATGGATGACATCATTTTTGCATCTACAAAGCCTGAGTTGTGCAAAGAGTTTCAGCACACCATGAAATCACAATTTCAAATGAGCATGATGGGCGAGTTGACGTTCTTTTTAGGACTTCAAGTTCGACAACGCCCTGACGGCATTTTTATAAACCAATCTAAATACGTACATAATTTACTCAAACGTTTTGATTTCGGTGGCTCAAGCTCAGCTGCTACACCAATGCCCAAATCGTTCCAACTGAATGCTGATTTATCTGGCGAGCCTGTAGACCAAAAGAATTATCGAGCGATCATTGGTTCTTTGCTCTACCTCACGGCTAGTAGACCTAATATCGTATTCTCCACGGGTGTCTGTGCTCGTTATCAGTGTGATCCTCGTGAATCTCATTTAACTGCTATGAAAAGAATCCTTAGGTACCTGAAGGGCACGCCTGATTTTGGCCTTTGGTACCCAAAGGATTCTGGTTTTGAACTAATAGCCTATACATATTCAGATCACGCAGGTTGTAAGTTGAACAGGAAGAGTACATCTGGAGCATGTCAGTTCGTCAGGGACAAGTTGGTGAGTTGGTCGTCCCGCAAACAGAACTATGTTTCACTCTCAACGGCGGAGGCAGAATATGTCGCCATTGCGTGCTGTTGTTCATAGGTTCTGTGGATGAAAACCCAACTAGCAGACTTCGAATACACCATGCAGAGGATTCCTATCTACTGTGACTCCAAGAGTGCAATTCAAATCACGGCGAATCCAGTTCAACATTCTCAGACGAAACACATCAACATCCGATATCACTTCATCAAGGATCACGTCGAGAAAGGTAACATTGAACTGTATTTTGTGGAAAGTGACTTTCAGTTAGCTGATCTGTTCACTAAGCCGTTTGATGAGAAACGCCATTTCTTTCTTCTAAACAAGTTAGGAATGCTAGACCTACCGCCTGAGGTCTAGGGGGAGCCAAGAATCTTTATGATGTATGCATGTGTGTAGGGGGAGCCTCTTAGAGTTTGCACACATCTAGGGGAGTACCTTGTATTTGTTTGACTAGTTGAGCTAATTTTCTTGGATCCACACTACTTTGGATACCACTCTTAGTTTGTTTTTGTAGGTGTGGATCATAACAACGACTTCTGATTACCTCTGATCAGAACTCGTGCAAAATCCCGTATTGAGATTACACAGTTAATCTTTGATGAGACGTACCAGGTTAGTCGCTTTGGTCGAGGTCTAGGGACTAAACTTGTACATTTTTATGAACTTGGAAGTTCATGGGGTGGATGTAACAAGTTTCTGAACTTTCATGTTTGGGGACTAAGTCTGCCATTTTCTGAAACATAAATTTAGGGGCTATTTTTGTAAAATTCTAAATTCAACAAGTTCAGGGACTCGTTTTAGAAATGTTGTGAAACTTGTAGTCCATGGGTCAATTTTGCCAGGTGCTGAAAGTTGTGTTAAGAGAGACAAAAAGGAGAGAGCCAAACAGTATTTTTTCTTAAAACACTGTGATTGACTTTGGAAAATATAAAAAGGAGATTTTGTTTTATTCTATTCACTTTTCAAAAAATCTTCATCTCTTTCCCTCTCTCGATCTCTCATAACCGCCGACCTCATCCCGACTTCGAACCGCACTCGTTCTTGCATCGATTTCAATTCTGATCACTTCATCGAACTCATGGTAAGATTTTGAGCAACCCTTGCATATTCATTACGTCTCAATCGGCTGTTTTTGAGGTCGATTTGAAGCCTAAAAGCTTTGCATAAAACCCGAAACCCAAACTCTTTGGAATGGGTTTTCGGGACGTTCAATCGGTCCAAACTTGTTTCTAAACTAGTTTATAGCTTCTATATATCAAATGTAAGTAGTTTTAGGGCTTGAATCTGTGTTTTTTGGACAATCGGATGTTGAGAAACCGAACAGTCTAGGTTTCCCGACTCGGGATATTCAAAAATCCCGGGTCGGGAAACTTGGAGTGTTCTTGGTTTCCCAACTTGGGGTTTATACCAAGTTTAAATATCCTGACTCGGGAAACATGAAAACCCGACTCGGGTTCGAGGTTTCCCGACTTGACTTTGGCTAGGAACCTTTGATCTTTCACCTTTCCCGACTCGGGAAACATGAAAACCCGACTCGGGTTTTCGAGTTTCCCGAATCGTTTTGTAGGCCAGGATATTTTGATCTCGTTTCAAATTTCATAAGTGTTTATAATCTTTTCTGACTCGGGAAACTTGTTTCCCGACTCGGGTTTCCATGGGAAACTAGTTCAAATATTTTTCTAAGTATTACATTCTTTTCCGAGTCGGGAAACACCATTTCTCGACTCAGGTTTCTTAAGGAAATGTTTTTTTTTAAGTACCTCTGTTGTTTCTCTTTTCCCGACTCAGGAAACTTGAATAACCCGACTCGGGTATTCGAGTTTCTCGACACGTATTTAAACAAGGGTACTTTTCAAGTGTTGATTTAGTTGGACTCGGGAAACAACTTTTCCCGAATCGGGGTTTCTCATTTCCCGACTCGGGAAATGTCAAAACCCGACTCGGGATTTGGTGTTCCCCAAGTTGAACTCATTTCCAACACTTAGTGATATTTTGTGGGTACTAACTCTCTTACTTGTTTTGTTTGGTTAGAAATGGCTCGACAACAGAACAACCCACCTTCGCCGATCGACAACGCTGCTGATCGTGCATTGATCTCTCAGGCTGACCTTCGTCCAATTACTCAGAACAGCGAGTTTGTAGACCTGAACCACGTCCAAGTACAAGACGACGTGGTGATCGAGATCCTTAAGGTGCACCCGATTGCATACGCCATGCAGGCCGTTGCGGAGGTGCCAATGATTTACGTGCAACAGTTCTGGCACTCCTCCCACATTGAGTCCAGAGACGGCGTTCTAACTCTGGTAGGACGCATTGATCAGACGGAACTTGCTGTCACCTTGGAGGACCTTCGACGCATCCTCCATCTTCCTGCCGACTCTGTCTCCGGGTTGATCCTTTTCTGCGAGATACTCGCACTCGGGGTCCAGACCAACCCGAACCAGAGGCTCAACGGGATCTCCCAAGTCTCTCAAGGCATGTTGCCTCCGCTGTGGTTCACCCTGTTCAATCTAGTGAACAGATGCCTATCCTCCAAGACAAAAGGAGTAGATAAGGCCTCCACCCAGCTATGGCATGTGATTCACTCCGTCGCCTACGGACGGAGAATCGACGTCGTTGAACAGCTATGACAAGACATTTCACGCGATGTTGACACCTCTCGAAACCAGCACTCGTGTATCCCTTGGATGAGATTTTTCAGCTTCATGATCCATGATCACATGAACCGTCATCCAGAGGTTCATCGTCGATCAAGTCATCCGAGATTCAGCAGCAAGCAGATCCACCGCACCAACAAGAGAACTCTAAAACCGGGTCAAGTGGAGATACCGGTTCCCGAGATTGTTCTAGACACTACGGACCAGGGGGCGGCTAGTGTAGGATTATATAGGATTTCCGTAGGACTAGAAGCCCATCTACGGACTCCTCAGAACCGGGGAGCCCTACCCAAGGTGCACAACCCGTCCATACTGAGGCTCATGCCATAGACACTGGGCCCCGGAACTCCACTAGGGGAGCATCCGGTTCGGGTGTGATGAGCCTGGACGCGAGGGGAGATGTGGGTAGAGTAGTTCGGACCTCCGCCACCCCGCATATGTCTAGACAAGAAGCCGGCACGGCCTATCTACGAAACGTCGAGGCAAGAGCTCGCTGCGCTCGCAGCCGCACCTACTTTGAGGATCAAGCTGCTATCCTTGCTGATCCTGAGCGAATGATTGGAGCTCGGATCAAGCAATACACCGGGATTCACCGTGTTTCACCACCATCTCCAATATCCGAGGAAGAACAGGTGTCGTCTTCGCCGCAACGACACGAAACCATAGGTGAGGATGTGGAAGCTTCCCCGCAAGAACAAGCACACACTCCTACAACACCTCACACGAAAACGGCACCTCGCCAACCTGGAGATCCCTCCGGCAAACCTTCCGGTGACGACTCCGACGGTGGCGCCTTATCTGAGCATACACCATCAGACCGACGTGATGACAACGTTGAGGCCACCGATTCGGAGCAGGTTGATTACGGCTCCGACGAGGAATTCGCGGAGTCCGTACCGGTTAAAGGTGGTAAAGCCCAACCAGATGATGATGAGGCAACGTCGTCCTTCAACGACGATTATTCTGATAACGACCTCATCCTTGGATGTGATATGGCATTCGACGATAGAACCATCGTTCGCGAGGAGGAAGGAGAATAGGCTGAGACTGCCTTGGAGAGACAATGTGGTGAAGATGTTGAGGGAGTTGGTGAGGCTCTAGAAAAACAGGTCGAAGATGAGGTGACCATTCAGGATGAAGCGTGGTTAGATATCCATGAAGAGGTCGGAGAGGAAGAGATCACTAGGAGGTTAGAACTGGAAGTCCTTCCTAGCCCGAGTCAATCTACCACAGAGGCAACCCACACCGAGTCCACTCAGCCTATGCTGTCGGGTCAAGACGCTGGCATCCAACCAACGCATTTGCACACCTCATCCAGCCACTCAGCTATCTCTCAACAGATAGTTGTTTCATCTTCTCACGGGGATATAGCACAACTTCTATCGGCCACTCACTTGGAGTCGATCGATGTTGAGATAAAAGAGGAACTGCCCCATCTCTCGCCTTCTTTGGATGCACGTAGAGTCTTAGAGCCACTTCCCGAGATCTTTGATCTCAATTCTTTCTCTATGACACTTCTTGGAGCTTCATCCGCCCTGAGCCTTAGTGCCACGGCCGGAACGGACGTAGTTCGTGTGTCTACCGACGCCATTCGAGGATCGTCCGAAAGCCCTGCCATAGTCAACATCATTCCAGCTATGAGCGCAGGCCGAGAAAGCACCTTTATAGGACTTTCCTCGTCAACCGGGGCACAAGATGCCTCGGGTGCAACACATTCGGGACAAGGTCCGACGGATTCGGGCGACATCCTAAAAGTCGACCAAAATAGGTTACAAAAACTGGAGGAGGTGGATGCTGCTAAAGAAAGACGGTTCGAGGCACTTGAGAAAGCCTTGGCCGAAGCCAACAAAGCACGCCAAGCAGACATAGAGGCATTCTGATGATCCAACGAAGACAGGGATCGTGAACTACAGGAAATCAGACGCCATTTGAAAGGCAAGCATGTGCAGACTACGCCACAACCTGACGCTCCAATCGCCCGACCAACCAGGGATGTCCTCCGTCTTCCACCACCAAGACCGATCGCTCAAGCCGTGATTCCTGGCCATGTCACTGAAGAAAAGAACCAGATGATCATCGCTGACTATACTACACAGATTGATGCGCTGACAGCGCAAATCAGAGACAGAGATGCGGTGATTGCAGCCAGGGATCAACAGATTGAGATCGCCCAGCGCCGTATTAGGGAACTCGAGGCTATGTGCCGGCCTCAGGCTCAGTCCTCCAAAAGGGGACATGATGACTCTGACGACCCGGGTGCAGGTCCACATGAGGGGGAGGTGCAATAGTCAAAACAACTTCGCATCGACCTCACACACGCCTCGGGTTCCGAATCTTCTTCTGTACCGGGTTCACGATCCACTTCTGCACCAGCTTCAGATTCAGCTCCGTCAAGATCCGCTCCTCTATATGAGGACTCTGACGATGAACCTCTTGACGTTGAGCTGTTTTCCTACGAAGCCATATCGTTGGATGAGGTGATACAATTCCCTCATGGGAAGCCTACCGTTGAAGTTGATATAGTCGCTCCAGAGTTGGCACCAACAGATCCTACTGAGCTACAGATTCCCGAAGAAGCCAGGAAGATTCTCCATCAACTTGCCCAAAACCTTCGCTTCTACAAGAGAGGAGATGACATCGTCAGCAACAACGAGTACGAACAGTTCCTCCCAACGGTATAGTTTCCAGATACAGACACGGCACCCACCATTTCAACAACCGTCCCCAACTCTCCGAATCCCTCGATCATACAGCTCAACTGGAAACACACGGTGATCTTTAGACCTTTCTTGGAGGAATCATTCTCAAAGATCTTCCAAAAAGACAAGGTCCACAAGTGGTCCAGAAAAGTATTCTTCAGGATCTCACACTTGAAGAAGCTTTGCCGGAGAACCGCCTACGTCCACCAACGAGTATGCAACTGGGTACAGCATGGCAAAACACGTCTAAGGCGCCGATTCGTGAAGGTAACCGACGTTCAACCCTACAAACATGGACACCAGTTGTTTCTCGAGTTTGATGTTCTTATGTATGGAAGAGGCTGAATCAGTGGTGATCTTCAGAAATAGACCTTCACGGAAGCAGTTCTTGATCGCATTCATCTTGAAGACCTACTCTCTCTGATCAAGGATCTGCAAGGACCGATCCTTCGTCCCGATTACTATGTCGATGGCCTTGAAGTTCTAAAGAAGTATGTCCATCACACCATTTCCTTGGCGCATGTGACGGACTACCAGATGGCCATCGAGAGCCGTCAGCCGAAGGTCAATCTTCTTCGACCGAATCTGGAGGTGCAAGCCATTGGTACCTACAATCTCTACTTCCCGACAAAGGTTCTGGAACATGGTGTTGTCTACCTCACTCAGAAGAAGAAAGAGCGAAATTTCATGCGTTTTGGCGAACTCGCTCATTTCTGTGATGGCACACTTCTGTTCGTCTACAACGGGCTGAAAAGTAGATTGCTCACTGACCAGATTCCGAAGATGAAGCACAACGACGGGAAGGCACAGATCATTGAGACGATGGATCTGATCGAGGGAAAGCTCAAAGAAAGGTTGATGCTTAGAAGAGTCAAAGTCGCGCTGAAACTAAGATCGAGGATCGTTGGCGAATGGCACGAGTACCTGCAGCTTTCCAAGTGGCAGCCGTAGTTGAAGTATCCACCACCCTTCTGACTTCTTCCCAAAGGGAGAGATTGTTAGACCTGATTTTAATATTGTGAAGAAGTCAAGGGTCTATCTTGTAATTTCCTTTTACTAGTTTAATGCTTTAGTTTGTTTTGGGTTCCTTTTAAAGGAGTCATAGACTCCAAGGACCATTTGTGTAATTTCTTGTTTCTAGGTGCTATTTAAGGAATGTGAGAGCACCTAGGGTTTGTGTTGTTTTTGGTAGCCACTTTATTGAAGAATATTGCAATCCCAAGAAACATTCCTTTACCTCTTCTGTGTTCTTCATTGATTACCAATTTCCACCTTACTTGTCTTGTCAATCAAGCTTATCATACTTCAAGTAATATTCCATCTTGTTTCTCACACCTTTGGGAACTCACAAGGAGGTTAAGATAACACTATGTAAAATAGTTGTTATGTCTACTACATAAGCAACTTATATGTGCTTTTGGTTTTCATATCTTGTCGTGCGTACTAATAATTTAGAATAAAAATATTTAGTTGCATATTAAGTTATATTTGCAATAGGAAACCTTGTCATGTACTTGTCTTCTTCATGTACTCCTCAAACTCTTTGTAACAGTTATATTTTCAGCAGATAATTAGAGTTCATTATGCGAAGGTAAAGACATGGGAAATAGGCACGTTATTACTAGCACATAACGATAGCACCAAAATCCACGAAAATACGTGATGCTAGCAACCATGTTTGTAGAGCTGGACGAATTAATAAGTGGCAATGTCTCGATTGACGACAATTCTAATGTATTGGTATTAGGAAAAAGTGATAATCTTTTTCACACATAGAATGGTAGCCATCAATCAATCTCAAATGTCTAACATAAATATGAAAAAGGCAATATTTTGGGGATTTTGGCACATATTCCCATAACCCCACCCCCACTTTAACCTCATACCCATTTACTCTCCCATTTACCAACTCATACCCATAAAAGTCCGTTGTAGGTCCGTTATAACTCCCTTAAGAGAGTTATAACTTAAGGGAGTTATAACTCCATAACTCCCTTAAAGGGAGTTAAAACGGACTTTCAACCCTCTTTGACCAGTCCTCGTTACGCCGTTATAACGGTCCGTTACGCCGTTATAACGGTCCGTTACACCATTTTTTGACTGAAATTGGTCAAATGCCTTTTTTTTGTCGTCTATATGTTGTCCCAAAATCAATAGAAATGAGTAGAGAATGGATTGAAATCATATGAGTGATGAACATAAAAGCTTGAAAAGTGTATCAATGGAGGTTTTGCCAAAATGATAATATGATTCAACCACAAAAACCCTAATCATCTCTTTCCTTAAATAGGAAAGAGGAAAATACAAAGATGTTCACAAATGGCCCCCGAGGTTCCAAACCTCTAAACAAGGGCAATAACAAAGTAGATTGTTTACAATTAACTGAAGTTTAACTAGAAAGCCATAAAGATAGTGTTTTCTGACTCTTCACAACAAAGAGGTCCAACAATCTCCCCCTTTGTGAAGAAGTCAGAAAGGTGGTGGAAGCTCCAGCGCTGGCTCCCACTTTGACATCTGCAAGAACTCCTCCCGTTCTCCGATGACCCTTGCTCTCATCTGCATCGCCGCTTCAACACGTCTGTACATCAACCTGTCCTTGAGCTTTCTCTCGATCAGGTTCATGCCCTCCAGTATCTTTCCCTTCCCTCGGGGGCCATTTGTGAACACCTTTGTATTTTCCTCTTTCCTATTTAAGGAAAGAGATGATTAGGGTTTTTGTGGTTGAATCATATTATCATTTTGGCAAAACCTCCATTGATACACTTTTCAAGCTTTTATGTTCATCACTCATATGATTTCAATCCATTCTCTACTCATTTCTATTGATTTTGGGACAACAATTAGTATCAGAGCCATACCTTGTTGATTCCTTGGTTGTTTTGTTTGATTAAAAGGTTTTTCTTCAAGTTTTAAAAAGTTGGGTTTTTCCAAACTTTTTGGGTTTTTAATCCAAAAAGGGTTTTAAAAGAGTTTTTATAAGTGATAAGTGATTCCCCACTATTTTCTAACCATTTTCCTACAAATTGGGGGTCTTAACACTTATCTTTTAAGTGTTTTTGAGTGATTTTGAGTGATTTTTCGGAGTTTCTGTGCAGGTTTTCCGAATCGGAAAACGAGAACTGAATTTTCAGTTCAAATTTTCCGAATCAGAAATTGTACTATTCTCCGAATCGGAAAATACCTCTTTTCCGAATCGGAAAACATTGTTTTCCGAATCGGGGAACAGGCTTCTGATTTGGGGTTTTGCTCCTTGAAATATCATTTTCCGAATCCAGTGTACCTTTTTCCGAATTCAGCCTTTTCCGAATCGGAAAATACCATTTTCCGAATCGGAAAACGTGCTTTTCCGCATCAACCAATTTTGAGCCAAATCAGATTCGGAAAACGTCAGTTTCCAGATCGGATTTCGCCTCTTCGAGCCGGAACTCTTGCAAAACTGTTCCCCAAATTCGACACCTAGCTGCTTTCAAAACCTTTTAAATCTCGAAGCTATTGGTGTCCCGAGGCGCTCAAAATATCTGTTTTTGAAAACCTTTTCTTTTAAGCCAAGTGAGTCATATAAGGAGGTCCTGTCAGTGAGTGAGAAATGTCGAAGGAAATCATCGGTATTGGATCCGAATCTCGCCCTCCCGTCCTGGTGATGGGCGAGTACCAACAGTGGAAACGCAGAATGATACACTTCCTCGATCTGTTGGACGAGAATCTGATGAAGTCCATCCGCGAAGGGCCTATCAGACCGACCGTCACTGTCGCCGCAGTACCTAGAACCGATACATGTCCCGAACTACCGGCTTACGTGGTCGAGAAGCCTGTCGAGATGTTCAACCCAGAACAGAGAGCCCGACATCTCATCGACAAGCGTGCACTTACCCTTTTGATCATGGCTCTCCCAAATGACATGTACGCGAGAGTTGACAGTCTAACCAACGCACGAGACGTCTGGTTGGAAATTGAGCAACAAATGTAAGGAGGTGATACTGCTTTGGAGAGTCAGAAAGAAAGCGCGCTCAATGCCTACGAAGGCTTCAAGGCTAGGGAAAACGAATCCCTCACAGAGTCTTATCAAAGACTGAATTCCTTCGTCAACGATCTGAGACGGCTCGGGGTTGAGAAAACGAAGTACGAAGTGAATGTTAAGTTCTTGAAGAATCTCACGCCGGAATGGCAAAATATGGCAATCAACATTCAGTTAAGCCGGAATCTGGGAATTATGGGTCTGCATGACTTATTCAGCATGATGGTTCAACACGAAGAATTCATCACCGGTGGACGAACCAAGAAAGTAGTCGATCCTCTGGCACTATCGGTAGTGCCCTTCGGAGGACCAAGCTCAGCACCTATCCAACCAATGCCATACAACAATATTTCTCCCCAGTATCATCAAGAGGAATACAATCAAGAGTTCAACTCGAACTATGGAACAAGCGTCCAACATCCCGATGAACCTGTGATTATTTCTATTTCAGATGAAGAACTCTTCCATGTGAATGAGTCCCTTGCCCTCATCTCACACAGTGTACAACGACAGAATGCAAACCGTGGATACAACAGATCACGGGGATCCGGATTTCCCAATGGAGGAAGAATAGGGCAAGGAAGGGGAGGTCATTACCAGCCGGATAGAGCTCCGTACGGAAATTCAGGAAGAGGAAGTTATCAGCAAGGGGGGATCCAGGCATACGATCAAGGAGGTTATCGCAACAACCAAGGGAGGTACAGGGAAGATCAAGGCAGATACAGAGATCATCCCATAAGAGACAACACTTACCTAGACTATCAAGGAGGCCCAGGGAACCAAGGAGATTGGAGAGGTCAGGTCTCAGACATCAACTACCGAAACAGCTTGAGGCAATATACTCCTGAGTCTGGGTATATCGATCGTCAGGGATATGAGAGCGGGTATGGAGGAAGACATGAGAGTGGAAGGCTACATCAAGGACCAGGCTATGGGTATGAGCAGAATAGAGGTGATCGAAGGTCAGATGAGAGAATGGATCACGGGAAAAGTAACTATAACGGAGGCGATTCAAGGGGAAACAGTTCCAGGTAAGTTCAGAGGGAAGATCAACATAATTCAAGCTGAACAAGGAATTCAACGGTCAAATCATCCCCAGGTTCCCATAACCCGGAACCCCGCTCCTCAACAAACGGCAAGTCCCACTACCACTTGTTACAAGTGTGGTAAGTTGGGACACTACGCTAGAGATTGCTCCGTCAAGTACAAGGATGCCGCGTACTTCGAGAGGAAGGCCTCATTGATGAGGAAGAAAGAAAAAGGGGTTCCTCTGTTGGTTGATGAAGAGAACTGGGTTTGTGAAGAGGAGAGCTCAGACGAGGATGATAATTTGGTGAAGGGTCTATGCTTGATGGCTGACTTCGAGGGATCAGAAGCCGTTGGACCAAGCACTTATCAAGATATTGATCCGTCTGAGGTATCCTCTATTCCAGATATAATTGATACTGTGGCAATGTTGGAATCTAAAATTTGTGAATTAGAGAGATGTCTCCAATCGGAGAGGACTCTCGTCACGAAATTTAGAATCGACAGTGCAATTTACAAAGACTCTCTCGAGGATTTGACCATAGTCTATAATCGTGAAACACTTGAGTCTGGCATTAGAGAGTCCATTTTAGCAAACAAACTTAGTTGTCTTCAAAAAGCCCATGAGGAACTTAACAGTAATCATGGGGAGCTCAACATTAAATTCCAGTTACTTTCGGAAGAAAGAACTCGGTTGTTTTCAAAAATTCAAGAGCTTAAGGACAACAATTTCAAAAGAGGACAATCTGAACAGACTTTAAGCATTCTCACTCAGCATGCCAAAAAGAATCCTTTTTATAAAGCCAAACCCGGCCTAGGTCTATCTGAAAACCATGTATTAGATAAAGCACCTTCTCATCTATACAATTTTGAGGATATGGCTGCCTCCAAGCCCAAACCTGCTCTAGTAGGAGGACATGTAACCGAGGAATTCGTTAGGCAGACTGTCACATACACCGAAGTTATAAACGGTGAGACCATAACTAGAACCACCAGTCCAACGAACAGTACCTCCAGCAGTCCACCCACTAGTCCACCTCCTAATAGACCAATCTTTGTTCCGGGTAGTGATCCGACCAACTCTGAACCTACATGGGAAGGCATTAAGGCCAGAACCCCTAGAGTAGCAATGCCCCCCATCAACTATACAGACCTGAACTCAAGCTATGATACTAGGGAAATGGAGTTTTCAGAGGAGACCTTAGTTATCCCACCCGAGGATACTTCCGCAACTAAGAGTCCCGACCTAGTCAGGCTAGAAAAGGAGGTGTTTGCTCTTAGGTTAAAAGCCATGGATTTGGATGCATGTCAACATCAGATCTTGAATCTGAAAGTAATTGTTTCGGAGAAGGACACTTTGGTTCGCACTCTGGAAAAAGACTTACTCAAAGCCAATGCCGAGAGGATTAGGCTTTCTTCAAAGTGTGAGACCGCAACCTCGGCTTTTACTGATTTCCAAATCAAGGTTGCGGATCTTCAAACTCGATACGTTCTCCTAGATATCCATTTTGAACTTTTAAAAGAACTTGATCATGATGAAAGGATAACTTATCGCCGATCTTTAACCAACCAACTTGTGTCTAACTCCATTTTGAAAAGACAAATTATGAATCTTGAAAATCTTTACTGTTTAGACTCAGTTGATGATAAGACTGCTCCAATCCCTAACCATCCAGTAGCCAATCCCCAACCCAAACCTGTCATAGATACTGAGGACCATTGCTCCATAGTCTCGGATGATGATGAACCCCCTAACTCACACCACAGGATAGCTGAACCCAAGACTGTCCATGATCCAAACATTGAATATGATATGAAGGTGTTTTTAGATGAGGATGATGATCCTTCAGGCTTTATTCCAAAGAAGCCAAAATCTGTTTGTTGTCAAATCTGAGATGCCTAATGAGTCACAAGCTCCTATTTCTGAGAAAAGTAACCCTAAGGGTGAAAAATGTGTTGGTACTGACAAGGGTAAGTCAGTTAAGCCTCACGCACCCAAAGGACTCCAGAAAAAGCATTCAAAGTCTAACGATGCTCGTAACTCAGTCAAGCCCATTAAAAGTCTTGACTTTCATTCAAGTTCCTTTGAAGTGGGTGAGACCTCTCAGTTACAACCCAATCAACCTTTCAATTCCACAAAACCTAAATTTTCTAAAATATCATCTGGAATAGGTGGCAACTCCATTCCCACAAAGCCGTCCTCTAACTCACACTGTGCTTTTCATGCAGATGCGAGGAGGAAAGATGGTGGACAGAATGTGAAGCCACCAAGAAAGGATCATCATGGAAGGAAAAACTCTTTTTCTGCTTTCCCTAAGAAACATATTCCTAGCCGTGCGGGTTTAGGCTATGCTCCACCTAGTGTAGGAATGAATTCGAACATGTCTGTTACTTGTAATCGCTACTTAAACGATGCATTTAATACTTTTCGCAATGACATGTGCTTTATGTTTGATAATTTCCTGCGTTATGGTGTGTCTAACTCTTTCTATGCTCCTCAATCTAATGTCAAATCCCGAAAGAGAAGGGGAAGAAAAAGAGGGAAAGCTAAGCCCTCTTCGTCAGTGAAGTCCCCTCCGCCTAAGGAGAAATCCGAAAAGGGGACTACACCGACTGATTTATCTGTCTCTAACCCAAAGGAACCCATTTGGCAATGGGTCCCTAAACAAGCTTAGTCTGTCTTGCAGGTCAGTCATGTGTGGTACTTCGATTCCGGCGCATATAGACACATGACTGGTCAGAGATCCTTCCTTTTCGACTATGTTGAAAGGTTTGAGGGATATGTTAAAACAGCCGACAAGACACCTAAGCCAATGGTGGGTTATGGGAAAATTACGGATGGGAGATACATCATTAAAGATGTAAGGTATGTCGAGGGGTTAGGATACAACATGTTTAGCTCCAGTCAGTTCTGCGACAACGGATACTGAGTGAAGCAATTCCAATATGGAAGCGTGTAGGACCTCTTTGTTGTGAAGAGTCAGAATTCAGTATCTTTACATGCTTTCAATAGTTAGTTTGATTTACCTTGTAAACAATTTACAGTTTTATTGCCCTTGTTTAGAGGTGTGTAACCTCGGGGGCCTTTATCGTACTTTTGTGTAACTTTCTCTTACCTATAAAAGGTAAGAGATGTTAGGGTTTTTCATGATTGAATCATATTACCTTTTTGGGCAACATTCCTCCATTGTTAAGCTTATTCAAGCTTTTTATTGATTTCAATCACACATTTAGGATTTCCATCCATTTCTTCATCTACTTCATTGTTTTTGGGACAACAATTGGTATCAGAGCCAAACTTGTTGATTCCTTGGCTTGTGTCTTTGATTTTTGATAAGGTTTTAAAAGATTTTTAAGTTTTGGGTTTTTCAAAACTTTTGGGTTTTCAATCCAAAAGGTGGTTTTAAAAGGGTAAAATTAAGTGTTAAGTGATTCCCCAATGATTTCTAAGCTTTTTCCTACAATTTGGGGGTCTAAACACTGATTTTTAAGAGGTTTTAAGCGTTTTTAAGAAATTTTTCGGAGTTTTCTGTGCAGGTTTTCCGCATCGGAAAACAAGAGCTGAAATTTCAGCTCAAATTTTCCGAGTCGAAAATTGCATCTTCTCCGAATCGGAGAACTCTCCTTTTCTGAATCGGAAAACACTGTTTTCCGAATCGGAGAACGAGTCTCTGACTTGGGGTCTTGCTCCTGAAAAGTCTCTTTTCCAAATTTCCCTTTTTCCGCACCCAAACTTTTCCGAATCGGAAAACTGTATTTTCCGAATCGGAAAAGGCTGTTTTCCGCATCCAGCTATTTTGAGCCAAATCCGAATCGGAAAACATCTGTTTCCAAGTCGGATTTCGCCTCTTTGAGCCGAAACTCTTGTAGTTTTGTTTCTCAAATCCGACACTCAGCTTGCTTTTAAAACCCTTTACTTTTTCCAAGCTTTTTGTGTCCCGAGGCGCTCAAAATTCCCGTTTTTTGAAAACCTTTCTTCCGTTTTAAGCCAAGCGAATCGTACGAGGAGGTCTCATTTTTTTTAAATGTCGAAGGAAATCCTTGGGATAGGTTCCGAAACTCGCCCTCCCGTCCTGGTGATGGGCGAGTACCAACAATGGAGACGCAGGATGATTCACTTCCTCGACCTACTTGATGAAAACCTGATGAAGTCCATTCGAGAAGGACCTATCCGACCGACCGTCACCGTTGCCGCTGTACCTAAAACCGATACTTGTCCCGAACTTCCGGCATACGTGGTCGAGAAGCCTGTTGAGATGTTCAATCCCGAACAAAGAGCCCGACATCTCATTGACAAGCGTGCACTGACCCTCCTGATTATGGCTCTCCCAAACGATATGTACGCAAGAGTGGACAGTCTGACCAACGCACGAGACGTTTGGTTGGAAATTGAACAACAGATGCAGGGAGGCGACTCTGCTGTGGAGAGTCAGAAGGAAAGTGCCCTCAATGCTTACGAAGGCTTCAAAGCTAAGGAAAACGAATCCCTCATTGACTCTTATCAAAGATTGAACGCTTTCGTTAACGACTTGAGACGGCTCGGGGTTGAGAAGTCAAAGTATGAAGTGAACGTGAAATTCTTGAAGAATCTCAACCAAGAATGGCAAAACATGGCCATCAACATCCAGCTTAGCCGGAATCTGGGAACATTGGGTCTACATGACTTGTTCAGTATGATGGTTCAACACGAAGATTTCATCACCGGCGGACGCTCCAAGAGAGCAGTTGATCCTTTGGCATTGTCGGCCGTGCCCTTTGGAGGACCAAACACTGCTCCCGTCCAACCAATGCCATACAACAGCGTCTCTCCCCAATACTATCCTGAAGAATACAGTCAAGAGTTCAACCCGAACTTTGGCTCAAGCGTACAACATCCCGACGAACCGGTGATCATTTCCATCTCTGATGATGAACTCTTCCATGTGAATGAGTCCCTTGCCCTCATTTCTCACAGCGTACAACGATTGAACGCAAATCGTGGATACAACCGTGGACGAGGATCCGGTTTTCCCAGTGGAGGAAGAATGGGGCAAGGTAGAGGAGGTCATTATCAACCAGAAAGGAGTCAGTACGGAAATCAAGGGAGAGGAAGCTATCAGCAAGGGGGTATGCCAGCTTACGATCAAGGAGGTTATAGGAACTACCAGGGAAGGTTCAGAGAAAATCAAGGCAGATACAGAGATCAGCCGAGAAGAGACAACACTAATCTTGACTATCAAGGAGGTCAAGGTAGTCAAGGAGATTGGAGAGGACAAGTCTCAGACATCAACTACCGGAACAGCTTGAGGCAATACACTCCGGAATCTGGGTATATTGTGTTAGCATTATGTGCATAAGTTGACAAACCGTTTGATCGCACATCCAACGTTATAAGTCACTTGAGGGTCACACCTGTGAGGACCTATAATTCGGATAGTAAATTAACCCCAGTTTGGAGAGTTTAGTTTTATAATAGTGGATTATAAAACTGTTGGGTGTTTTCTGTATAAACCCCAAAGTTAAAGGTTTCTGATAATTAATTACAGGTTATATATTTATTAGTTAAATAAATATATAAGTTAATTAATTAGTTTATAATTATCTAGAAGTAATTATATGAAAATATAATTATGGTAAATATTCTATCTTAGAAAGAAAGAAAGAATAAGATAATTATGGAAATTATTCTTTCTTAGAAAGAAAGAAAGAATAAGATAATTATGGAAATTATTCTTTCTTAGAGAGAAAGAAAGAATATGGAAGCAATCTAGTATATGGGAATTTATTCATATAAATAGATGTGCTAGGCTATGATTATTCATTCAACTAATTCAATCAACCAAGAAACCTTTCTCTCTCCTCTCTCTCTCTCTTCGTCGATCTCACCAAGAAAGAATCCAGATCCGGTTTCGTTTCTGATTGATCGTGTTCTTCACGTACCGTTTTGTTCGTGAAGCGTTCCGGGGTTAGATCCAGCTAGAGGGAATTCCGTTTGGTCGTTTACGGGTGGATCTATCTCAAGCAATCCAGGTAATAACCCTAAACCTACATATTAACTGTAATAAGATAAACAAATAAGATCTGTGATGTTTTCGGGATTTTAATCGTTATTGCTTCCGCTTAATCAAACCAGTTAGGTTTGATTGTTAAACCTTTGGAACAGTTTGTTTCATGTGGTTTTGTCGTGTGTCTCGACCAGTTAGGTTTGAGATCACGGTTTTTTCTCGTGTCAGTTTGATACGAGGATCGCACAAAATCCCAACAGTGGTATCAGAGCCACAGTTTTAATTGTTTATTTTATTTATTTATTAGATCCGTTAAAATTGTTTCTTGTGAATAAAGTTTGGATTTTATCTTTATCAGTTTGGTAAAGATTTAATCAGTTTGATAATTATCAGTTTTGAATAAAACATAATCTTTATCAGTTTGGTAAAGATTTGATTTTATTTAATCTTTATCAGTTTGGTAAAGATTTGATTATCTTTATCAGTTTGATAAAGATTTTGGGTAATTATCAGTTTTTCAATAAAAACTAAAACTTTATCAGTTAGGTAAAGGTTTAATCTTTATCAGTTAGATAAAGGTTTAATCTTTATCAGTTGTGTAAAAATTTATTTTTATCAGTTTTTGTTTATCGTTTATCTCATTAAAACTAAAAGCACGAAAAACACACACGATAATGGATCGGTGGCGGAACGGCAGCACATCGCAACCGCAACCATCCCACCGATCGCCAGTTAGACCACCACGGCGGCGGCTCGGCGGCAGCGACCGACCGGACCGCCAGGCGGCGGCCGAACCGCACTCCAGCGGTGGCCGGACCCGCACGACACCAAGCCGTGGTCGAACCACCAGCGTGGTGGTGACCGAGAACGGCGGCGGTAAGAAACCGTGTACCGCAGTGGGCCGTGGCCTAATCGGCTGTGGCCGGATCACCGAAACCGAACCATCGGCGTAGCGGTGGCTGGCGGTTTACGTTGGTGGCGATTCGCGATGGTGGCCGTGAGCGACGGCGTTGTGACGTCAATCGCAACGACGCGGTGGTTTGTTGACCGCCGATCGCAGTGATGACCACGGTGGTGTGGTTGTTTGTTGCTCGCCGACAGCGACGATGGTGGCGGCGTTCGCCGCTGCTGTCAACGCCGGTTGGCAACGGCAGAAGAGGCGGCTATAACGTGGTGGTGGCGGCGGCTGTGACCGTTGTCGCCGGACAAACCACGAACCACCAAGCCGTCCGCCGGCTGCTCGGTGGCTGTTTTGGCCTCGCGATCGCAAGCCACACCACCCGGTGGTGATGGCGTTTGTTTTTGATTGAAGCCGTCAGGCACGGCGGCGATGGCGGTTTTGACCGCTGTTGTCATTGATCGGCCTAGTGGCGGCGGCGGTGGTAACCTTGGTTGCCGCTGCCGTTGTCGATGGTGTTTTCGGGGCAGACCAAAACCGCGCGTTTAGCGGTGGCCGTGCGATGGTTGTTCGATCGCCGAATCACGACGGTGGCCGTGGTCGAGTTTTTCGTTTTATTGGGCCTAAGTCATACAAGGCCCAAGACCCAGAAATTTCGGACCCAGTCTGAGGCCCAAAAGGGGTTTATTGGTTTTATGTTTTTTTTATCCAAATTAATTTTATTAAGATAATTTTATTTATTGTCTTATAAAATATTTTAAGGGATTTTATTAATAATCATCCCTGTGATTATCAAACCGAGTATTTGACCCGTTTTGGTCAAATGGGCCAGGTGTCATATTTGACCAGTTGGTCGAACCACGACACAGTTTTTAGGCCAGCACTTATTATTTCGATCAGTTGGTTCGGAATGTCCGGTTTGATATGTTTTGGATAAACGTAAATATTTTAGAAAATTGGTTTTATTTTACATATTAGATTTATAGTTTATAAATCTTGGGTAATTTTATAAAACCGATTTCAGATTAAAATATTAGTTTCGATTTGTAAAACAGTTTGTTTTATAAATCAGTTAAAACCACATTTTGCGATAAACCGAACGAGATATTATTTAACGGATCTAGGATTATTTTTATGCTTTATATATGTTGCTTGTTTATTTGCTTTATATATGTGCATAAATTATATATTATACCTGTTTGTGTATATTTGTGCCTGTTATAAAATTTGCCAACTTAGCTCATTATTTTATTCTTGAAAGGACCTGCATAGTTTTACAACTCCTTTATTATATTAATTTTTCTTTTTCGAAAATTCCACCGAGAGGTGATAAGGCCAGTGGGAGCAACGCGAGAAAATTTATAATAGGTCATTTATGATTTAGTTGGCAAATCTATAATTAGATGTTTTAACTGCGTAGTTGTTAATGTTTAACTGCGTGAATGTGTTTGCTCATGATTAGTTGATAATTATTGCATGCTTAGCTTTTATCAAACGTTTTAAAATTTAGAGAGAGTTTTAAAACTTTTCAATCATGAGATATGATAGGTTTTTAAAAATTAAAATTACCAAGTTTTCAAACCTTTTTCAAACGGTAGATTTTATTTTAAATAACCTTATATTTATAAGATCGCTTTTCTTATAAAGGAATGTTGACAAAAACAGTTAGTTTTGGTCAACTGGTTGACTTTCAAAACAGTTGGTTTTAGTCGACAGTCATGCTATTAAAACAGTTAGTTTTAAATTAGCAAGTGTTTTAAAACAAGTTAGTTTTAAACAGAATGTATGTTTATTAACAGTTGGTTTTAAACATCAGTTGCCTTTTTAGACAGTCGGTTTAAATAGCAAAGTTTTAAAAATACTGGAAATTTAAAGTTTTTCAAAAACTTAGCTAAAACCCATAAAATCATAGATCAGTAGTGCAACCCATTTGTGGACACCTTTGGCGTAAGGTACGTTGGAGCTCGAATGAGTCGAACCTTTAGCACCCACGTTCAAACCCCAAGCTGAAGGGGGTGAAAAGACTCTGCGATATCGGGGGGTACCGACCAGAGTACATCCTGTCCTGGGTGGTGAGATCTATTTTGGTAGTTGTTACAACTCACCGGGTGGTACCGGGCCAAAGAGCACTAAGAGGGACTAAAACATGTACGGTTTTATCCGATGTCCCGAAAAGATCTAGGAGTCATGTCAGTTAGATATGATTGGTAAAAGTCCTTACCTACCGAAATAGTACGGGCCTGGTGGGGCGTGAGCAAACCGCGCATCAGGACGTATGAAATAAGGATCCTAGTCCGATATTTATCATTTTAGGGTTTATTGATATTTATTCGGAACCGTTTATTCAAAGGTACTAAAACCAAGTTTTAAATGTGTAGATGGCAAACACGGTTACCAACACCAATAACCTTTCTCTTCGCTCGATCCTAGAAAAGGACAAACTCACTGGTCCAAATTTTCTCGACTGGGAGCGCAATCTCCAGATTGTGCTCAGGCACGAGAGAAAGTGGTATGTCCTAGAAGAACCTCTAGGTGAGGCCCCACCAGCAAATGCCAGTACGGCAATCAGAAATGCTTATCAAAAGCGTTCGGATGATTTGCTGGATGTTGGCTGCTTGATGCTTGCGACTATGAGCCCAGAACTACAAACAGGGCTCATGAACACAAATGCTTACGACATGATCCGCCAGGTAAGGGACATGTTTCAAACGCAAGCTCGCACAGAGCGTTATGATGCCACGAGGGCTCTAAACGCGTGCAAAATGGCCAAGGGGACCTCTGTCAGTGCCCACGTTATGAAAATGAAGAGGCTACTTGACCACCTAGAGAGGTTAGGTCACCCAGTTCCGTTGCAGTTGGCAACGGATACCATACTTAATTCATTGTCCGATGATTACAAGCAGTTTGTGATGAATTTTAATATGAACAACATGGAAAGGAGCATAGCTGAATTGCACTCCATGTTAAAAACTGCTGAACAAAGTATGGGAACGGGGACCAAGACCAAAGATGTTCTGATGGTCAGGGATGGTGGAGTGAAGAAGAAAAGAGGGCAAAGGAACACCAGCAAGGGCAAGGACCAGGTTCAGGTCAGCCAGAGTGTACCAAAGGCCGTTGACAATAGAAAGGGCAAGGGCAAGGGCAAAAAGGTCAAAGTCAACAAAGCGAAGACCGAGAATCGATGCTTTACGTGTCATGAGGTCGGACATTGGAGACACAATTGCCCGAAGCGTCATGAAACAGGTATAAACACCTAGGACGTTTTATGACTGCTTCAGTTTATCATTACTACTTGTTAGTTTACAAGTTAACTGACACCTAGAGCAAATGTATGATTGCAGGTGATCAGGAGAAATGAAGTGCCCGGGTCCCGAGGATCAGACAAGATTTATTTTAGATATTATCAAGACATTTTAAACTTATTTTAAGACATTTTATTTTGGATATTTTGAAATGTTGGTTGATTTAAATTTATGGATTTTGGTATTTTAAATTTAAAATTATTGTCTTGATTTATATATATCTAATTTTATTTTGAATCTAAGTCAAGGTAGACTTGATTCAGTTTGTTGATCCTAGATATTGTCTACCACACTAACAAATATACTTCAAAATTTAGTAATTCGAAGTAATATATGAAAACTGTCAAAAACACACGAAGTACTATTTTATAGGAATGTGTTTTTGGAACAAAACATTTACGAGTAATATGATTATAACAAGTATATTGTAGTCAAGTTCAAATTACTCATATGTTTTAAAAAGTGAATTTAGGATATTATCACAGATGACGTTGATAATATCAGTATTTATAAAACTAGTAAATTCCAAGTTTTGGAATTAGGGATCCAATAAGATCCAGTTAAGTTTTATGAATAGTAAAATTCAAGTTTATAGTATCAAACTTATTACTTAAAATAAAATTGACTAAATAGTCAAGTCTTGACTGAGTCAATAAAGTGTCAAATTTAAGTAATAGTCAGTTTTCATATAGGTTAGTGGGAGCCCAATTTATTCTCTATCTATGCTTCCGATAAAGAATAAAAGTTATATTATTGATTTATATTTCTAGGAATTCATAATCCAGAGAGGATAAGAATTCATGAGAAATATGATCTATTCTTTTAAGTCAAAAAGTTAGATCAAGAGTTTCAAAGTCTCGAAACAATAAAGTCAAAGTTTTGACTTTAAGAAAATCAATAATTATATGTGTTGTAATAAAGATATTCAAGTATCCTTTTTAGACCATCAAGTGTTGTAGAACACTAGGATAAATTTCCTGGAATTTACCAGTTTGGTAAATGGAAATTTTGTCAGATTTCAGGTAGAAATCTTTATCTACACAGCAACTAAGGAAAGTTGCGGAGTTGACTTTACATATTCAAGAAACTTGGAGTTATTCCAGTATCTCCAAGATTTAGGCAATATGGTAAAGAAAAGTCTAGATTTTGTTTAAATGTGTTTGCAAAACAAAACTAGCAGAACCAAGTTAAAAGATTATTTAATAACTTGCGTTGTTTTGGTTATTTCTTTGATTAGGATGGTAAACACTAATCGAAGGGTTTAAATTGAAGGAAGGTGATACTTCATTTAAACCAAGTATAAAGTACACATTGAATAGACACCGTAAAAGTAACTTAGAAGTGCTATTAATTTTGTTATTATTACAGAGTGGAATATGGACTATACAAAATTAGTTTCTTGGTTTCTTTTATACTTAGCATGTTTTTGATCCGGGAATAAAACTAGTATAAGTTTTATTTGAAATTATCCGTGACAACTTATCAAGGTGGGAACCTGATAGGGTTTTAAAGTCATCGTGAGTTTTTGGGTGGTTATAAAACAGAGTGTTGAATAACAGCTACAAGCGATGTAGACCAAAAACTGCACGGATATTCGATAGAGCAGCGAATATCGGATGTGATCCGCCGGTTGAGATTACTCCATGGATTTAGTCATGAGTAAGACTCCCAGAGGTTGTCCTTAGCACCTGAGGTATTTGGTTTGGCATTGCGAGGACTGTTGGATACTTAGTACGTTCTAACATCACGCCGTAACAGGGTGGTCATACGGGGCGTAACTAAATTCAACGGAAGCCGTGGTGACAGATGCAGATATGCAAGATGGGATTTGCACCTCTTCTTCGAAGAGAGATATTTCCTGGGCCCCTTGACTGACTGAAAAGACTGATGAAGTGCATGGCCATGCCCAAACGAACTGATTTGTTCTTTGTCGTTTACCAATCAGTTGGAAGTCGGATAGTCATGAACATAATCTTGAGTATTCTGAGTTGACTGTATCCATGCTCGTACTCAAAATTGAAATATCGTGTTGCAAAAGGAAAAGCCTAGTTATACCCGATTTGTGAACAGTGTGTTCATAAATGTTGTTTCCTTTTAGGAACGTTTTATCACCTACCTGGGTATAAGGGTGCTTATAACCTGGTTAGCCTAAGTGCCTGTCTAGGGGCCTCCTTAGGTCCGTGTCATCAATCTGGTATTGCCAACTTGCACAAGTGGGAGTCTGTTAGCATTATGTGCATAAGTTGACAAACCGTTTGATCGCACATCCAACGTTATAAGTCACTTGAGGGTCACACCTGTGAGGACCTATAATTCGGATAGTAAATTAACCCCAGTTTGGAGAGTTTAGTTTTATAATAGTGGATTATAAAACTGTTGGGTGTTTTCTGTATAAACCCCAAAGTTAAAGGTTTCTGATAATTAATTACAGGTTATATATTTATTAGTTAAATAAATATATAAGTTAATTAATTAGTTTATAATTATCTAGAAGTAATTATATGAAAATATAATTATGGTAAATATTCTATCTTAGAAAGAAAGAAAGAATAAGATAATTATGGAAATTATTCTTTCTTAGAAAGAAAGAAAGAATAAGATAATTATGGAAATTATTCTTTCTTAGAGAGAAAGAAAGAATATGGAAGCAATCTAGTATATGGGAATTTATTCATATAAATAGATGTGCTAGGCTATGATTATTCATTCAACTAATTCAATCAACCAAGAAACCTTTCTCTCTCCTCTCTCTCTCTCTTCGTCGATCTCACCAAGAAAGAATCCAGATCCGGTTTCGTTTCTGATTGATCGTGTTCTTCGCGTACCGTTTTGTTCGTGAAGCGTTCCGGGGTTAGATCCAGCTAGAGGGAATTCCGTTTGGTCGTTTACGGGTGGATCTATCTCAAGCAATCCAGGTAATAACCCTAAACCTACATATTAACTGTAATAAGATAAACAAATAAGATCTGTGATGTTTTCGGGATTTTAATCGTTATTGCTTCCGCTTAATCAAACCAGTTAGGTTTGATTGTTAAACCTTTGGAACAGTTTGTTTCATGTGGTTTTGTCGTGTGTCTCGACCAGTTAGGTTTGAGATCACGGTTTTTTCTCGTGTCAGTTTGATACGAGGATCGCACAAAATCCCAACATATTGATCGTCATGGATATGAGATTGGTTATGGAGGAAGATATGAGAGTGGAAGGCTAGATCAAGGGCCAGGATACGGGTCTGAGCAGAATAGGGGTGGTCAAAGGCAAGAAGAGAGAGTGAATCATGGGAAAGGCATCTACCATGGAGGCGATTCCAGGGGAAACAGTTCCAAGAATGTTCAAAGGGAAGATCAACCGATTCACAATGATCAAGGAATTCAACGGGCAAATCCTCCCCAGGGTCCCATAACCCAGAACCCCACTCCTCAGCAAACCGCAAGTCCCACTACCACTTGTTACAAGTGTGGAAAGTTGGGACACTACGCTCGAGATTGCTCCGTAAAGTACAAGGATGCTGCGTACTTTGAGCGGAAGGCCTCACTGATGAGGAAGAAAGAAAAAGGGGTGGCTTTGATGGTAGATGAAGAGAACTGGGTATGTGAAGAGGAGAGTTCAGACGAGGAAGATCACTTGGTGCAAGGTCCCTGCTTGATGGCTGACTTCGAGGGATCGGAAGCCGTTGGCCCAAGCACTTATCAGGACATAGATCCGTCTGAGGTATCCTCTATCCCTGATATAACTGACACTGTGGCAATGTTGGAATCTAAAATTTGTGAATTGGAGAGGACTCTTGTCACGAAATTTAGAATCGACAGTGCGATTTATAAAGACTCTCTCGAGGATTTGACCATAGTCTATAACCGTGAAACACTTGAATATGGGATTAGAGAGTCCAATTTAGCAAACAAACTTAGTTGTCTTCAAAAAGCCCATGAGGAACTTAACAGTAACCATGGGGAGCTCAACATTAAATTCCAGTTGCTTTCGGAAGAAAGAACTCGGTTGTTTTCAAATATACAAGAGCTTGAGGACAACAATTTTAAAAGAGGACAATCTGAACAGACTTTAAGTATCCTCACTCAGCATGCCAAAAAGAATCCCTTTTACACAGCTAAACCCGGCCTAGGTCTGTCTGAAAACCATGTTTTAGATAAAGCACCTTCTCATCTATACAACTTTGAGGAAATGGCAGCCTCCAAGCCCAAACCTGCCATAGTAGGAGGACATGTGACCGAGGAATTTGTTAGGCAGACTGTCACATACACCGAAGTCATAAACGGTGAGACCATAACCACGACCATCAGTCCAACGAACAGTACCTCTAGCAGTCCACCCACTAGTCCCCCTCCAAATAGACCAATCTTTGTTCCAGCCAGTGATCCAACCAACTCTAAACCCACCTGGGAAGGCATTAAGGCCAGAACCCCTAGAGTAGCAATGCCCCCCATCAACTACACAGACCTTAACTCAAGCTATGAGACTAGGGAAATGGAACTTTCAGAGGAGACCTTAGTTATCCCACCCGAGGATTCTTCCGCAACTAAGAGTCCCGACCTAGTCAAGCTAGAAAAGGAGGTGTTTGCTCTTAGGTTAAAAGCCATGGATTTGGATGCATGTCAACATCAGATCCTGAATCTGAAGGTCATTGTGTCGGAGAAAGATTCCTTGGTTCGCAATCTGGAGAATGATTTACTTGAGGCAAATGCCGAAAGAATTAGGCTTTCTTCAGAATGTGAGACCGCAACCTCAGCTTTCACTGATTTTCAAATCAAGGTTGCGGATCTTCAGGCTCGATACGTTATCCTAGATATCCACTTTGAACTTTTAAAAGAACTTGATCATGATGAACGGATAATGTATCGCCAATCTTTAACCAACCAACGGGTGTCTAACTCCATCTTAAAAAGGAAAGTGATGAATCTTGAAAATCTCTACTTTTCAAATTCAGTTGATGATAAGACTGCTCCAATCCTCAACCATCCAATAGTCACTCCCCAACCCAAACCTGTCTTAGATACAGAGGACTATTACTCC
Organism: Centaurea solstitialis; assembly: GCA_030169165.1. NCBI lineage: Eukaryota > Viridiplantae > Streptophyta > Magnoliopsida > Asterales > Asteraceae > Centaurea > Centaurea solstitialis. Next base: position 92,301 of record JARYMX010000030.1, on the reverse strand, counting down.
ATTATGTCAGATGATGATGAACCCCCTAACTCACACCATAGGATAGCTGAACCCAAGACTGTCCAGGACCCAAATGTTGAATATGATATGAAGGTGTTTTTAGATGAGGATGATGATCCTTCAGGCTTTATTCCAAAGAAGCCAAAATCTGTTGTTGTCAAATCTGAGAAATCTACTGAGTCACGAGCTCCTATTTCTGAGAAAAGTATCCCGGAGGGTGGAAAATGTGTAGGTACTGACAAGGGTAAGTCAGTTAAGCCTCACGCACCCAAAGGACTCCAGAAAAAGCATTCAAAGTCTAACGATGCTCGTAACTCAGTCAAACCTATTAAAAGTCTTAACTTTCATTCAAGTTCTTTTGAAGTGGGTGAGACATCTCAGTTACAACCAAATCAACCTTTCAATTCCACAAAACCTAAATTTTCTAAAAAGTCATCTGGAAACGGTGGCAAATCCATTCCCACAATACCGTCATCTAACTCACACCATGCTTATCATGCAGATGCGAGGAGGAAAGATGGTGGACCGAATGTGAAGCCACCAAGAAAGGATCATCATGGGAGGAACAACTCTTTTTCTGCTTTCCCTAAGAAACATAGTCCTAGCCGTGCGGGTTTAGGCTATGTTCCACCTAGTGTAGGAAAGAACTTGAACATGTCTGTTAATTCTAATTGCAACTTGAACGATGCTTTTAATACTTTTCGCAATGACATGTGCTTTATGTTTGATAATTTCCTGCGTTATGGTGTGCCTAACTCTTTCAATGCTCCCAATTCTAATGTCAAATCCCTAAAGAGAAGGGGAAGAAAAAGAGGAAAAGGAAAATCCTCCTCGTCAGTGAAGTCTCCTCAGCCTAAGGAGAAATCCGAAAAGGGGACCTCACCGACAGATTTATCTGTATCTAACCCACAGGAACCCATTTGGCAATGGGTCCCTAAACGAGCTTAATTGTCTTGCAGGTCAGTCATGTGTGGTACTTCGACTCCGGCGCATATAGACACATGACTGGTCAGAGATCCTTCCTTTTCGACTATGTTGAAAGGTTCGAGGGATATGTTAAAACAGCCGACAAGACGCTTAGGCCAATGGTGGGTTATGGGAAAATTACGGATGGGAAATACATCATTAAAGATGTAAGGTATGTCGAGGGGTTAGGTTTCAACATGTTCAGCTCCAGCCAGTTCTGCGACAACGGATACTGGGTGAAGCAATTTCAATACGGGAGTAATGTGAATGATGAAGATAACAACGTCATTCTTAGTGCACGAAGGAATGGCAATCTTTACTCCACCGTCTTCCGTTCAATCCCTCAGACACACCCTCAGTTTGCAGCAATATCTGATCCAAGGAATGCAATCTGTCTGCTCGCAAAGGCTTCAAAGGAGGACAGTTGGTTATGGCATCGAAGACTCTGCCATCAGAATTTCAAAGACATGAACAAGCTGGTTTCGAAAAATCTAGTCAAGGGACTACCAGAGACTCGCCTTTCCAAGGATACACTGTGTCCCGCTTGCGAACAAGGAAAGATGATGAGAAGCTCTCATCCACCGAGGATGGATACGAGTAGCAAAAGTCCCCTTGACATGATTCACATGGATCTTTGTGGACCTACCAGAACCGAGAGCTTAGCCAGAAAGAAATACATGTTAGTTCTCGTTGATGAGTTCTCTAGGTTTACATGGGTTGAATTCCTACGAGCCAAGTCTGACGCTGCCGATCGAATCATTGCCTTCATCAAGCGAATTCAAGTTCTCTTGGGTCGCCGAGTGAAGAAGTTGAGAAGTGACAACGGAACCGAGTTTCGCAATGCAAAGTTGCAATCCTTTCTTGAAGACGTGGGAATCTCTCACAACTTCTCAGCAGTGCGCACACCTCAGCAAAATGGGGTAGTAGAAAGGAAGAACCGGACATTGGTTGAAGCAGCGAGATCCATGATGGCTCATTCTGGAGTTCCTCAATCATTTTGGGCTGAAGCAGTATCAACAGCATGCTACACGCAGAATCGGACTCTGATCGTCAAACGGACCAGTAAAACCGCCTACGAGATGGTCGAACAGCGTAAGCCTAACATCGATTACTTTCGAGTCTTTGGATGTAAATGCTATGTTTTAAACGATCGGGATGATTTGGGTAAGTTTGACCCCAAGGCTGATGAGTCTATCTTCATCGGATACTCACATAGCTCTAAAGCCTATAGGGTATTCAACAAACGAACCCGAACCATCCTGGAAAGCTCAAATGTTGATTTTTCAGAAACCGAAACTTACTCTGTGGCAAGCTCAAGTAATGTACATACTGCCTTTCCTGAACTGTTCACCGCACCACCGAGCACAGATTCGTCCACTAAATCTTCTGCTTTAGACTTCTTAGACCTCGCAGATTATGATCTACCCACTCTCACGAGTCCAATTATAGTTCCTGCTCATGCTGGTTCAACTTCTACTTCCGTGACTTCCGATGCCTTCATCACTGAGCCATCTACAAGTACATCAACAAACTCAGTGTCTCCGGAATCTACTGCGGTTTCTCCCCCTGAAATCTCTTCAACTGCCTCACCGGAACCCTTCCAAGAGCCGACTCCTCAACCTGCTCTTGCTCCCATCCCAGAAGATGCTCCACTACCTTCACCTAGCTCAGCTCAAAGAACTTATGCTCAGGTAGTGTGTGAGCCCCGGGTGGAGGCATCACCGCAGAATAATCCGACGGCCGGATCATCAAGTAGAAACCAGCAAGAGGTCTTTGCCGTGCAAGATGAGAACGACGCCACCAACAACCGACAAGCTTATGTCACTCACCCTCACACTCGCAGGTGGACAAAAGATCATCCCCCCTCCCAGATCATCGGGAGTCCCTCACAACCTGTAACTACTCGATCTGCAAAGCACACTGAAAATCTGATTCTATTCGGCGGGTTCTTAAGCGAATTTGAACCAACGGATGTTTGGCAAGCTCTCACCGATCCCGACTGGGTGATCGCCATGCAAGATGAGCTGGCCGAATTCGAGAGAAACAAAGTTTGGCGCTTGGTAGAACGACCATGGGGAAAGACTATCATCGGCCTCAAGTGGATACTCCGGAACAAAACCGACGAGAATAATCTCATCATCCGGAACAAAGCTCGCCTGGTCGCCAAGGGTTATCGCCAACAAGAGGGTATCGACTATGATGAGACGTACGCGCCAGTAGCCCAAATCGAAGCGATCCGAATCTTCCTAGCATATGCTGCACACAAAAACATGACAGTCTATCAGATGGACGTCAAATGTGCCTTCTTGAATGGAGTTCTTCAAGAAGAAGTGTACGTAGAACAACCGGAAGGGTTCGTCGATTCTCGATTCCCGAATCACGTCTACATTTTGGACAAGGCGCTTTACGGTCTCAAGCAAGCTCCGAGGGCATGGTACGAAACGCTCACTGATTACTTACTCGGAGTTGGCTACAAGAAAGGTACAATCGATCCCACTCTGTTTCTCAAGAGGTCAGGTAAAGATTTAATTATCGTTCAGATATATGTGGATGACATTATCTTTGCGTCTACCAAGCCTGAGATGTGCCAAGAGTTTGAGAACACCATGAAATCCCAATTCAAAATGAGCATGATGGGCGAGTTGACGTTCTTTTTAGGACTTCAAGTTCGACAACGCCCTGAAGGCATTTTCATAAATCAAGCCAAATATGTTCAAGATCTTTTAAAACGATTTGATTTCGGTGGTTCAAACTCTGCGGCCACACCAATGCCTAGAAATTTTCAACTAACTGCAGATACTTCTGGTAAACCGGTTGACCAGAAAACTTATCGGGCAATCATTGGTTCCCTTTTATATCTCACGGCCAGTAGACCAGATATCGTCTTTTCCACGGGTGTCTGCGCTCGTTTTCAGTGTGACCCACGGGATTCACACCTGTCTGCAGTCAAAAGAATCCTTAGGTATCTGAAGGGAACACCAGATTTTGGCCTTTGGTACCCAAAGGATTCTGGTTTTTTGAACTAATTGCATATACAGACTCAGACCATGCAGGTTGTAAGCTAAACAGGAAAAGCACTTCTGGTGCCTGTCAATTTCTCGGGGACAAGTTGGTAAGTTGGTCATCCCGAAAGCAGAATTGCGTCTCCCTATCCACCGCGGAGGCAGAATATGTAGCCGCCGCCTGTTGCTGCTCGCAAGTTCTGTGGATGAAAACCCAACTAGCTGACTTCGGATACACCATGCATCGAATTCCCATCTACTGCGACTCCAAAAGTGCGATTCAGATCACGGCAAATCCGGTTCAACATTCTCGGACGAAGCATATCGACATTCGATATCATTTCATCAAAGATCACGTCGAGAAAGGTAACATTGAACTATACTTTGTTGAGAGTGACTATCAGCTTGCTGATCTGTTCACCAAGCCGTTTGACGAGAAGCGTCACTTTTTCCTCCTAAGCAAGTTAGGAATGCTAGACCTCCCCGCCTGAGGTCTAGGGGGAGTCGGGAGTTCTTAACTGTATGCATGGATGTAGGGGGAGTCTCTGAGAGAGATTGCATGAATCAAGGGGGTGTACTAAGTCCTGTCTTTAATGTTTGGTGTGCTCACTAACGTTCTCGGATCCACATCACCTTGGATACCATCCTTATATTCTATTTTGTAGGTGTGGATCCTCACTACGACTTCTGGATACTTCAGATCAGAACTCACACTAAACCCAGTGAGACGCACCAGGTAAGTCTCTTTTCTCGGGAGTCGCGGGCTGAACTTGTAAGTTTTTATGTGAACTTGAAAGTTCAGGGGGCGGTAGAGTACATGTCTTGAACTTACAAGTTCGGGGACTAACTTTGCCACTCTCTGTTTCTGAAAGTTCAGGGACTCGTTTTGCAAATCTTGTGAAACTTATAGTCCAGGGTCTGTTTTGAAACTTTCTGAAAATACAAGTTCAGGGACTTGTTTGTAAGTTTCCCCAAACTTCAAGTCCAGGGTGGTTTTTGCCAAATGGTGAAAGTCGGGTTAAGAGAGCCAAAAGGAGAGCCAAACACAGTGTTTTTGACCCAAACACAGTGTAATTCGGTAAAAATATAAATACCGGATTTCAAGATTAACTTTTCACAAATTTCAAATTTTCATCTTTTTCTCTCTGAGTTCTCACCCGAACCCACTTCGCGCTCGATTTCGGTTTTCGTTCGTTTGTGCTCCGATCGTCGATCTTTTTACATATTCGGATTCCTGGTAAGTAAACGATCAACCCTTATATAGTTATAACATCTATATCTTCTGTTTTAAGGCCTGGATCGAAGCCTAAAAGTTTTAAAACTTACCCGAAACCCAAACTTCTTGGAATGGGATTTCGGGACGTTAAAACGATCCTTTGTTGCTTAGAAACTTGTTATGAACTGATTTAGGATGCATGTTGATAGTTTAGGGCCTTAGATCGGCGTTTGGAGAACGGTTTTTAAGTGAAGAACTCGAACAGTCGTCGTTTTCCGAGTCGGAAAACTTGAACATTCAAGTTTTCCGAATCGGAAAACTTGAATGTTTAAGTTTTCCGCATCTGTCAACGATGAACAGTCGTTTTGTTTTCCGATTCGGAAAACTATGTTTTCCGAATCGGACTTGGTCTCGGTTTTTAAGTTTATCTTTGTTGTTCCTGATTCAAGTTCTAATCAACATGCAACAAGTAGAGAATGATTCAGGAAGCCATATGTCATTAATTCTTGGATCAAAGTTTACACACACTAAAACACCAAGAACACACACACTTAAGAACTAACTTTCTCTAAATCACTCTCACTTTCACAATGATACGTATGCATGTGCTTTTCTTCCAAATGAACTAACTATGGGTATTTATACCCAAACACTCAAACCCTTACACAATAGAAGAATTACACTTTCTACCCTAACTAAACTAAACTATTACAAAGTAAACAATAAAGGACTAAAACAATATAAGCAAACTTTGACTTTGAAGACCACTTTGACTTTGCCTTTGTCTTCACTTTGAGCACAATCTTGTGATCTCGGATACAATCCGATTTTGCACCCAACAATCTCCCCCTTTGGATTCGAGATCACAAAAAGAATTAGGCAAACGTCTTCAAGAAAGCATCAACACTTTAAGCATCAACGATAAGCTTCCTTGAACAATAAGCTTCGGTAATAATCTTCAAGAATCATCCAAATCTTCATGAAGCTTTAACAAACTTTGAACACGAAGCTTTAACAACCCGAGATATCTTCAAATAATCACCAAACTTCAAACATCTCTCGCGAACACCTCTTGTCATATCTCGTAATCTTCTCTTTGATTTGACATTTTGGAACCATCTCCCCAAAGTATCTTCAAAACATTTCTCTACTTTACATTTCTAAACCATCTCCCCCTTTTTGATGAAATATGAAATAATCATCAAAACTCTATAGAAATGTATGATCAGAACAACTCGGCTCGTAAAGATACAAAACATGTAAAAGTACCACCATATATATCAAAAACCATCACACATAACCATCTCCTCCTTGTTACTCCAGAATTCCCCTTATTACTCCAAAGAAATACCGTCAATTCCATAAAGTAATCCGAATCTTTTCAAATTCAGATTTAAGTGGGAAAATCCTGAAACAACACATGAATCAGTTGGAATGCCTGTGAGAAGCACAAATCAACTCAGTACAACGAATGCACTATATAAGGAGCTTTAGTGATGATCACTCCCCAGGGCTTCCGTTCAATCATCGCAAACACTAAAAGTATTCCTATGAACGTTCCGACAAAGAAACAAATTCCTTGTGTGTATTTGTGATGAAAGAAAATAGCATCAAGTGCTTTCATAAGGCTCAAAATGTGAAAACATTTCACGACTCGATGTGTAGAAATGAAGTTCGAAGGCAGGGCAGCTTCCTTCTGTTTCAATATCGATTTTCCAAATGAAAACCTGATAGATTATGTGCTGCGTCCCCGTGATGAAATGAAACATCTCCTTGTTAAGAAGGAAATGAGTAGCTAGTGGGGTAAAAACGAGAGTCGGCATCGGGCTTTGCCTTGTTTCAATATCGGTCACCAAAGAATGTGAACCAATAGATGATGTGGTTGCCCGGCTTAGAAGTGGTTGGTGCAGAGTTTTATTTTTCTTTTAACTCTGTTCTCACACCCTCCAATTCTTTTAAGCATCCTCACTTCTAACCAATCTCTCATATAACATTTTTCCGCTCAATCACTATGAGAATAACTCGACCACCTGAGTTATCTCCCCCACTCTTTGATGTAGACCCCTCACTCATTTCTCAAGGATAACTTCTTGGGTAGGATTGCCGGTTCTGGAAATCCATAGAAGTTCTATTAAGCTCACACATCCCGTGAAATAAGTTTCCTAAACATGATAGTACAATGATTCAACGAGTGAATCAATGAGCCAATATGAAACATGCTCGAACAAATATATATGAACAATATAGGAGCATAAGAATTTCTTCAAACAAGTATATTAAATGAAGAACATGAATGATGTAAACTCGTTTGAGAAAACTGATTCAGCATATAATGTGAGATATGTTCTTGAAAATCTTTGGTGTACACAAAATGAATAAATGTTATCTATACGATCAAGATATAGATATAGCAATGAAGAACGTATCTGATCAAATAAACGATGAAGCACAAATAGGAAGATATCAAGCGAGCGTATTACCACCGAAAAATATGGTCATATAGAGACGTGGTAATAACAAGACAAAAGAAGCTAAACCGGTGTGTATGAATACTTGAAAAGTATATGAAAAGATAATACATAAGTATTAACCTTTGGAAACACACGGTTAGAAAATATCCGTCAACTCATCATGATATGAAAACATGTAAAATCACACTTCTAATTCAAAAAAAATCATTTGAGAATCGAGAAGTGAGTTTGAACATTTAAAAACATTTTTCATACCTGAAAGTTGTTCATCTTTCAAATATGTAAGCATGTAAGCTTATTTGAACGCTCCCCCTAAAAAGAATATCTCTTTCAAGTGAAAACAAGGTATGAAAAATGTTTAAACTGTTCATTTCCCAAAAAAATGATATCGCATTTAAGTACTCCCCCTCAAATGGATAACCAAATATTTATTTAAATTTCTCCCTCAAAGTAAGAAGAATACCTTGAAGACCATTGAAGATCGGGTCTTGAACTGATTTATTCAAGAGCCACATGCACATTGAGGAACGGCTTCTAAACTGATTTATTTAGGAACCACATGTCATTGAGGAACGGGTCCTAAACTGGTTTGATTAGGAGCCACTTGCTTGCAGAAACTCCCCCTAGAATAATGCATTAAAGATATGGGGACCTGCAAAAACAAAATCATACAGATTTTGGTATCCACTTGAAAGTGGATCCTCTTTTGTTAAAAGAAGTTGGTTTATAATTCGGAATACTGTAAGTACCATACCAACTTTCCGACTTTTCTTTTCGAACAAACTTATTTGTTCCACAGTACGAACAACATATTTTCTTTTGAGATAATCTGATCATATGATTTACAGAATAAACTGGATCAGATTTAACAAAAGATTTAGCTTTAAAAACATTGTGCTTTTGAACAGTTTGTTTGGGAACAAATAATTTTGGTTTATCTACATTTGGTGTAGACCCTTTAACTCTCCAAACAAGCTTACCTTTCTTGAAATGATTTTTACCTGAACCATCAATCCGATGATCATAGAAAAGATTAGAAGGACGAATCTGATTAGTTGGAGTAAAACATTTTGTTGAAGAAACATCTGCATGAAGAGAACTTGGAGCAGTTTTGAATGAACACACAGAATCAGCATAATCAACATATGGTGATTGTACTATAACATCGGGACTCTTTGGTTCATTCAAATTAACTTTAAAAACAATATCTTCAAGATCTTTCACCATTGCAGATAAAAGATTCTTTTCTTCAACTGTTTCATCAAGTTTCTTTTTCAGATTAGAACTTATAATCTGTTCTTTCATGATATCAGAAGACAATTCAGATAATCTTAATGTAAGCTTCCTTACTTCTGTCTCAAAAACCCTCTTTTTTCCGCTTCAAAATCATTTTTCTCAAAGGTTGGTTTCTTTAGTTCAGCAATCAGTTGCTCAAAACCTTTTATCTCACACTTTAAAAGGTGTTCTTTTCTTTTAAAAGCACTTCTTTCATCCGAAAGTTGCACTTCTAAATTAGCAATCTTTTTCCTAAACAGAACACTCTTTTCTTCAAAAGATTTTCTTTCTTTCTCAAAATCTTTACTCTCTTCCTCAAACTCAAACTCAACACATCTATCTTTTTCAATACGAACATTCTTTTTCTTCAAACCTTTCTTCTTACTTTCAAAAACACTCTTCTTTTTCTCAAAATCTTTTCTTTCATTCACAATCTGTCTCTCTAAATCAGAAATCTTCTTCGAAAGTTTATCACTTTTCAACTCAAAAGATTTTCTCTCTTTCTCAAAAACCTTTCTTTCTTCTTCAAAAACCTTTCTTTCATCTCGTAACATCTTTTCAATCTTAACCAACTCACTATCCACAACATTATTCTTGTTGGTACAAGAATCGGTACAAGACTCAAGAGAATCAAAAACATTCATTCCATCATAAGAGTTGGAATCATCATCATCATAACAACAATTAACATAACATGTTGATTCAGAAAACTCTTTGAAAATCTTGTTTTCTTTTTGCTCATCAAAAACTGATATCTTCAAAGAAAGTTCACCAATCTTAGCTTCAAAAGCTCGTCTTTCTTTCTCAAAGTTACTTCTCTCGATGATCACGATTTTCTCAAAATCATTTACTTGGTTTGAAAGTTCTATCACTCTCGAATGAGAAGCTATGAGTTTGTTTTCAACAACTTTCTTATCTTCATCTAATTCATGAACTTTCTTTTGCAAACATTCATTTTCTTTCCTCAAAGAAGTTACAAGTTTTATGTTTTGAGCATTTCCAAAAGAATGTTTTAACATTTCATCATGCTCATTTTGCAAATCAATTTTCAAACTTGTAATTAAACTTCTTTCATTAGAAAGTGACTCTTCAAGATTAGTAACTTTAATAAGAAGATCAGCCTTTTCAGCATTTGATATAGATAAAGTTTTCTGAAGCTCAGTTATCTGTTTTGACAATTCTGAATTCTCCGATTCTTGCCCTTTTTCACTCTGTATTAACTTCTCTAAATCCACAATCTTCATTTCTAACAAAGATTTGTCAGAACTCAACTTTAGATTTTCCTGGTTTAGCTCAAAGACACGATGACTGTATGTTATATAATTCTTCCATAAACTATGATTAACATCTGAATCTGTCATCTTGACCGAATAGAACTTGAAAATGATCGATAATTCACTAAAACTGGTAGATTTCTTCTGAACTGCTGGAGGTATGCAAATCGGAACACTTCTTTTGATCAACAAAAAGATTAGTGACAAACGTCAAAAAGTCAACAGAAAAGTCAAACGTGAATAGCGAAATCCCGAGAAAAAATATTTTTCAAAAATTTGAAAGTTGATTTTGACCGCGAAATTGAAATCTTAGTCCAAAAATACAACCTCTCGGAAATCACCAAAATCTCGAAAAAACCGGCTATTTTCGGGAAAAAATGACCTTAAAAATGACTGAACTTTTTCACCGTAAAATCAGATAAGAAGTCTAAGAAAGTTAACGTGAAAATCGCCCGAAAAACGCTTCCAGACTCTTTTTTTTTTTTTTTTTTTTTGCTTAAACTAATCCGATTCGGAAAACACGAAACTCCGATTCGGATTTTTCAATTTTCCGAATCGGAAAAGGTAGTTTTCCGAATCGGAAAAATAAACTTGAAAGAATTCCGAGAAAAGTTTCGAGTTGGTATTTGGGCAAATTCCGAATCGGAAAATGATGTTTTCCGAATCGGAGTTTGACTAATACCAAGTCGGAAAACGAGTAAGATCAGATCTAAACAACAAAACGAGTCCAAAAAATTTTCCGATTCGGAAAATTTCAAAAATTTTCCGATTCGGAAAACTTGTATTTTCCGATTCGGAATTTATGAATATTCCGATTCGGAAAATATGAACACCAGTTCGGAAAACCGAACAAAAACCGAGCAGAAGGTAAAAAAACTCAAAAAATTACTGCTCAAATCACCAAATTTTGACTCTAAATCACTCCTAAACACAGTAAAAACATCATATTAACCACAAACAATCAAATTCAGATCCAAATCATGATCAAATGAAGAACATCAAAACTCAAACCTCCATTTTCGAAAAAACATAAAAAAGTCAAGAAATCATACCAAATTCAAGTGAATTTCCAGCTCTGATACCACTTGTTGTTCCAGATTCAAGTTCTAATCAACATGCAACAAGTAGAGAATGATTCAGGAAGCCATATGTCATTAATTCTTGGATCAAAGTTTACACACACTAAAACACCAAGAACACACACACTTAAGAACTAACTTTCTCTAAATCACTCTCACTTTCACAATGATACGTATGCATGTGCTTTTCTTCCAAATGAACTAACTATGGGTATTTATACCCAAACACTCAAACCCTTACACAATAGAAGAATTACACTTTCTACCCTAACTAAACTAAACTATTACAAAGTAAACAATAAAGGACTAAAACAATATAAGCAAACTTTGACTTTGAAGACCACTTTGACTTTGCCTTTGTCTTCACTTTGAGCACAATCTTGTGATCTCGGATACAATCCGATTTTGCACCCAACAATCTTTTCCGACTCGGAAAACATGGAACTACCCTTATGGGTTTCCAAGGTTTTCCGACTCGTTTGAGAGACCAAGTCTTGCTAAATTTTTTCCTAAGTGTTGAGACATTTTCCGAATCGGAAAACTATGTTTTCCGAATCGGAAAACCTACGTGTTTTTAATCTCAAAATTTTCTAAGTGTAGGAGTTTCCCGATTCGGAAAATCACCTTTTCCGAATCGGAAAACTTGTCTTTTTAATCTTGTGCTATCTTTCCTAAGTGTTGAGTTTTCCGAATCGGAAAACACTCTTTTCCGAATCGGAAAACTCCCCTCGTATAGTTTGCTCGTTTTTCGACTCGGAAAATACGAAATACTCATCATTGGGTTTTCGAGGTTTTCCGACTCGCGCTTAGTCGAGGGTATAGTCTTTTCACGTTGCATTGTTTCTAACACTTGATGTCTTGCAGAAATGGCTGATCAACAACCAATTGCTCCTACCTCACCGGTCGCCAATGCTGCTGATCTCGCTCTCATCAACCCGACTGAAATCCGCGAGATCCACCAGAATAATCAGTTCATCGACCTGGCCAACTTCACGGTCCAAGACGATGTGGTCCTCGAGATACTCCGAGCTCATCCACTTGCATACGCGATGCAAGCCACTGCTGACATCCCAATGATCTATCTACAGCAGTTCTGGAACACTTCACGTGTCGAGAACCGGGACGGGGTGCCAACTATCATCGGCCGGGTGGACCACACTGACCTGGTCTTCACTGTGGAGGATCTTCGCAGAATCCTCCATCTGCCTGCCGCCACTCCTGAGGCACCGTTCGACCCTTTGGTTTCTGGACCCGAGCTCTTCAGCGAAATACTCGCTCTCGGGGTCCACTACACTGAAAACAACCGACCAAAGGGAATCTCCCAAGTCGCCCAGGGGATGCTGCCACCGACCTGGTACTCTTTCTTCAACATCCTCAACCGCACGCTCTCTTCCAAGACTCACGGCGTGGACAAGGCATCCACCCAGTTCTGGCACGTCATCCATGCGGTCGCCTACTGGAGGCGGATCGACTTTGCTCAACAACTTTGGGCAGACATCATCACTGACGTCAGAGCTGGGGCCGCGCGTACGAAACACACATCCATCCCTTGGATGCGCTTCTTCAGTCTGATTATCCGAGATCACATGAATCAGAACCGTGCTGTCCGACGCAGATCAAGCCATCTCCGCTTCGAAAGCCAGCAGATCGGCCGAGCCAACAAGAAGAATCTGAGGCCTAGTCAGGTAGAAATGCACATTCCCGTAAACGTGCTCAACATGGCAGACCGTAGGTCCATGAGTGTTAGGATGTACCGCATCTCCATAGGCTTAGAAGACACGTCTACGGACTCCTCAGAGCCGAGGAGCCCTGCCCAAGACGTGCAATCCGTCCTACCTAGAAGCCGTGCCTCTGGTACGGCGGGCCAGAGCTCCAGTGGGGGAGCTTCTGGCTCGGGAGTGATGAGCGTTGACGTTAGGGGAGGAGATGGTAGAATAGTTGGTACGTCTGCCACTCCACACACTTCTCGAGCCGGTGCATATCAGATGATGATCCAGAACCGAACCACTCGTGCCCGCACTCCTACTGTTGTGGAGGAAACTTCTGATGTCATCCTCACACGCGAGTACACGAGCCATTTCCGGGTGAAGCAGTACATGGGCGTCCTTCAGCAGTCCCCGATCCATTCGTCATCGGAAGAGCGCAGATCGCCGACACCGCCGCAACAACCTATTGGGGAGGACGTGGAAGCTTCCCCACAAGAACAAGCACACGCTCCTCCACCACCTCACTCGGCGGCCGTCACTTCTCAGGGAGACGAACCCTCCGGCGAACCATCTGGCGGTGACTCCGACGGTCACGAGTCCTCCGAGCACACTCCTTCGGACCGTCGTGAGCCCGATGATGAGGCAACTGATTCAGAACAAGTGGACTACGGATCCGACTCAGAGTTCCAGCTTTCAGAACCACCGAAGGGCGGGAAGGCCCAAGTGATAGATTTGGATGAAGCCACCTCTTCCTTCAACGACGACCGAATCTCCGGCGATCCAGTACTTGTCGAAGATCTAGCGTCAGACGATCGGACCGTCGGTCGTGAGGAAGAAGGTGAGGCCGAGGTTGCTACCGGTTGGGGGAGATATGATAGTGAGGAAGAACAGAGAGAGAGGGGAGAAAAGGAGAGAGAGAGAAGAGAAAAAGAGACCGCAGACGTAGAGGTCCAACTAGGGGAGCCTTGGGCTCAGTTAGAAAATGTGGACGAAGAGGTAGAGCCACACAGGTTAGAAACGACAGTTCCTCATACCTTGAGTCCATCCACCACAGAGGCAACCCACACTCAGACCGGTCACTTGTTGACGTCGGGTCAAGACGCTAGCCGCCAACTAGCGCATTTGCACGCCCCAACCGACCACTCGACCATCTCTCAACAGATGGTCGTTTCATCTTCACACGGGGAATTAGCTCAACTTCCACCGGCCACTCAATCGGAGTCTGCCGGTGTTGAAATGAGAGAGGATCTGCCCCTCCTCTCGACGTCTTTCCGTGCACCAGTCGTCCTAGAACCACTCACAGAGACCTTTAGGGTCATTCATTTGGATAGGACACTTTTGGATGCATCATCTGCCCGCCCAAGTGGCGAGACCGGAACGGGGAGAGTTGGCGCGTCGAGTGAAGCCCTTCGAGGATCCACCGGAAGCCCCGACACCGTCAACATCATACCAGCGGTGACATCGGGCCGAGAGAGCACCTCGGTAGGACTCTACTCGTCAACTGGAGCCCAAGTGGCACCAGGTTTAGCACTTCCGGGACCGGGTACGACAGACTCGAGCAAAGTCTATAAAGATGCTCACGCAACATCGGGGCTTCTGAGCCTGACGGATTCTGGTGGAATCCCTAAAACCACCACAGTAACAACGGGACTTGTGAGTCCGACGGATTCGGACGACATCCTAAAAGTCGTCCAATCACGACTACTAGCAGTGGAGAGAGCCACCGCGGCTCGGGATGCACGAGTAGAGGCTCTGGAGAAAGCCTTGACAGAGACAGAGAGAAAGCGTCTAGCAGATCAAGAAGCGAGGGATGCGGAGATTCACGAGCTGAAACGACGTCTGAAGGGCAAACACCCAGAGGAAGCCACGTCAACTGTAGCTCCCATTCCTCGTCAGCCAGAGGACACTCTCAGACTCGCCCCTCCGACTTCGGGCGACCTTCCTCCGATCCCAGGCTACGTCACTGAGGTGGAACACTTGATGTTGATCACTTCCTACACCACTCAGAACGACCACCTGTCTGCCCAGGTCAGAGATCAAGAGGCCCAGATTGAGCTACTCCAGCAGAGGATTCGAGAACTGGAGGCCGTGTGTCGGTCCCAGGCTCAGCCTTCGAAGAGGAGGCATGATGACGCTGATGACTCCGCACCAGGTCCTCATGAGGGGGAGGTGCAAGCTTCAAAAAGGCTTCGCACCGACCTCCAACCCGGTTCCGGCTCCGGTTCAACAGCTCCAGGTTCCTCAGCCGCCCCCTCGAGTGCTCCTACAGACTCCGATGCCGCCGAGGCTCCCTATGTCGACTCTGAGACAGAAGACATTCTGGACATGGGGAGCTGGCACTATGAGCCGATTCCAGCAGGGGAAGTAGTTCAGTTTCCCCAGATGACCGATACAGCTCAGTTGCCGGTCGTTCCTCCCGATGCAGCACCGACGGATCCTTCTGATTTCCAGATTCCGGAAGAGGCCCGGAAGATCTTGCGGTCGCTTGCTCAGAGTCTCAGGATATATCAGAAGGGAGACGACATTGTCCGGGATTCTGACTACTCCAACCTCTCCGCGGCATTTGTGTTCCCCACTCCAGATGCTCCACGAACTATTCACACTACTGATCTAGAGACCGCCGCTCCAACCGTCATCCAGCTCAACTGGAACCATTCAGTCATCTTCCGTCCATTCCTTGAGGAATCGTTCACCCGCATCTACCAACAAGAGAAGCTGCACGCCTGGTCCCGAAAGGTCTACTTCGGGATCTCTCATATCAAGACCAAGAGACGAAGGACAGCTTACGTGCATCAACGGATGTGCAACTGGGCCACTCATGGACGCCAGAGGATCCGACGTCGCTTTACCAAGGTAACTGCTATGCGCCCCTACAGACATGGCCATCAGTTATTCCTTGAGTACGATGTCCGCATGTACGGCACCGGTGTCCCTCGAGGTGAATTGCAGAACTGGACCTTCACGGAAGCTGATTTAGATCGGGTACATCTGGAAGACCTTCTCACGCTCATCAAGTACCTCCAAGGCCCAATTCTCCGACCAGAGCACTACAGAGACGGCATAGATATATTGAAGAAGTATGTCCGTCACGCAATCTCTCTCGCTCGAGTGACGGACTACCAGCTTGCAATTGAAAGCCGCCAGCCAAAAGTCAACCTGCTCAGGCCAAACCTGCTCGTGCCTGGTATAGATGCCTACATTCCGTTTATGCCAACCAGGATACCTGAGCATGGGGTTCTTTATATGACTCGGAAGAAGAAGGAGCGCAGGTTCATGAGGTTTGGAGAGCTCTCCAAGTTCTGCGACGGGACCCTTCTTTATGTCTACAATGGCATGCAGAGTAGACTACTGGCGGATCAGATACCAAGCCGGAGAATCATAGACGGAAAAGGAAAGCTGCTAGAGGCGATGAGATTGATCGAGAGGAAGCTCAAGGAACGGTTGATGTACAGACGGGCAAAGGCGGCAATGCAGATGAGAGCGCGGATAATCGGCGAGTGGGAGGAATACCTGCAGATGTCCAAGTGGGAGCCTGCTCTGGAGCTTCCACCACCATTCTGACTTCTTCACAAAGGGGGAGATTGTAGGACCTCTTTGTTGTGAAGAGTCAGAATTCACTATCTTTACATGCTTTCAATAGTTAGTTTGATTTACCTTGTAAACAATTTACAGTTTTATTGCCCTTGTTTAGAGGTGTGTAACCTCGGGGGCCTTTATCGTACTTTTGTGTAACTTTCTCTTACCTATAAAAGGTAAGAGATGTTAGGGTTTTTCATGATTGAATCATATTACCTTTTTGGGCAACATTCCTCCATTGTTAAGCTTATTCAAGCTTTTCATTGATTTCAATCACACATTTAGGATTTCCATCCATTTCTTAATCTACTTCATTGTTTTTGGGACAACAAAGCGACATGAATGATGAAGACAACAACGTCATCCTTAGTGCATGGAGGAATGGCATTCTTTACTCCACCGTCTTCCGTTCAATCCCTCAGACACACCCACAGTTTGAAGCAATATCTGATCCGAGGAATGCAATATGTTTGCTCGCAAAGGCTTCAAAGGAGGACAGTTGGTTATGGCACCAAAGACTCTGCCATCAGAATTTCAAAGACATGAACAAGCTGGTTTCGAAAAATCTCGTCAAGGGAGTACCGGAGACTCGCCTTTCCAAGGATACATTGTGTCCCGCTTGCGAACAAGGAAAGATGACGAGAAGCTCTCATCCACCGAGGATGGACACGAATAGCAAGAGTCCCCTTGACATGATTCACATGGATCTTTGTGGACCTACTAGAACCGAGAGCCTAGCCCGAAAGAAATACATGTTAGTTCTCGTTGATGAGTTCTCTAGGTTCACATGGCTTGAATTCCTACGAGCCAAGTCTGACGCTGCTGATCGAATCATTGCCTTCATCAAGTGGATTCAAGTTCTCTTGGGTCGCCGAGTGAAGAAGTTGAGAAGTGACAACGGGACCGAGTTTCGCAATGCAAAGCTGCAATCCTTTCTCGAAGACGTGGGAATCTCTCACAACTTCTCAGCCGTGCGCACTCCTCAACAAAATGGGGTAGTGGAAAGGAAGAACCGGACGTTGGTCGAAGCAGCGAGATCCATGATGGCTCATTCTGGTGTCCCTCAATCATTTTGGGCTGAAGCAGTATCAACAGCATGCTACACGCAGAATCGGACCTTGATCGTCAAGCGGACCGGTAAAACCGCCTATGAGATGGTCGAACAGCGTAAGCCTAACATCGACTACTTTAGAGTTTTTGGATGTAAATGCTATGTTTTAAACGACCGGGATGATTTGGGAAAGTTTGAACCCAAGTCTGATGAGTCTATCTTCATTGGATACTCACATAACTCAAAGGCTTATAGGGTTTTCAACAAACGGACCCGAACTATCCTGGAAAGCTCAAATGTTGATTTTTCCGAAACCGAAACTTATTCTGTTGCGAGTCCAAGTAATGTAAATGCCTCTTTTCCTGAACTGTTCACTGCACCACCGAGCACATATTCTTCCACTAACTTTTCTGCTTTAGACTTCTTAGACCTCGCAGATTATGATCTACCCACACTCACGGGTCCGATTGTAGTTCCTGCTCATGCTGGTTCAACATCTACTTCAGTGACATCCGATGCCTTCGTCACCGAGCCCTCTTCATGTACATCTACAAACTCAGTGACACCAGAATCTGCGGTCTCCCCCCCTTAAACCTCATCCACTGCCTCACCGGAACCCGTCCGAGAACAGACCCCACACCCTGTTCTTGCACCTATCCCGGAAGAAGCTCCACTACCCTCACCCAGTTCAGCTCAAAGAACTTATGCTCAGGTAGTGCGTGAGCCCCGGTTGGAGGCAGCACCGCAAAATAATCTGGAAGCCGGGTCATCGAGTAGAAACCAGCAAGAGGTCTTTGCCGTGCAAGATGAGAACGACGCCACCAACAACCAACAAGCTTATGTCACTCTTCCACACACTCGAAAGTGGACTCGAGATCATCCCCCCTCCCAGATCATCGGGAGTCCCTCACAACCTGTCACGACGCGATCTGCAAAGAATGTCGAAAACCTGATTCTATTCGGAGGGTTCCTTAGTGATTTCGAACCTTCGGATGTTTCCCAAGCTCTTTCCGATCCTGATTGGGTTTTAGCAATGCAAGAAGAGCTTGCGGAATTCGAGAGAAACAAAGTTTGGCGCTTGGTAACCAGACCGTGGGGAAAATCTATAATCGGCCTGAAGTGGATTTTCCGGAACAAGAAGGACGAGAACGACTGGTCGCCAAGGGTTATCGCCAGCAAGAGGGTATCGACTACGATGAGACGTTTGCACCCGTAGCTCGGATCGAGGCAATTCGAATCTTCCTTGCGTATGCCGCACACAAGAACATGACGATGTATCAAATGGACGTCAAGTGTGCCTTCTTGAACGGAGTTCTTCAAGAAGAGGTGTACGTCGAACAACCGGAAGGATTTGTCGATCCCAGATTTCCAGAACACGTGTACGTGCTGGACAAGGCGCTTTACGGTCTCAAGCAAGCTCCTAGGCATGGTAAAAAACTCTCACTGATTACTTGCTAGGAGTTGGGTACAAGAAAGGTACAATCGATCCCACTTTGTTTCTTAAGAGATCAGGTAAAGACTTAATTATAGTCCAGATATACGTGGATGATATTATCTTTGCATCTACGAAGCCTGAGATGTGCCAAGAGTTTGAGAACCCCATGAAATCCCAATTCAAAATGAGCATGATGGGCGAGTTGACGTTCTTTTTAGGACTTCAAGTTCGACAACGCCCTGATGGCATTTTTATAAATCAAGCCAAATATGTTCAAGATCTTTTAAAACGATTTGATTTCGGTGGTTCAAACTCTGCTGCAACACCAATGCCCAGAAATTTTCAACTAAATGCAGATACTTCTGGTAAACCGGTTGACTAGAAGACTTATCGGGCAATCATTGGTTCTCTCTTATATCTCAAGGCTAGTAGACCAGACATTGTCTTCTCCACGGTGTCTGCGCTCGTTTTCAGTGTGATCCACGTGATTCACACATGTCTGCAGTCAAAAGAATCCTTAGGTATCTGAAGGGCACACCGGATTTTGGCCTTTGGTACCCAAAGGATTCTGGTTTTGAACTAATTGCATATACAGACTCGGACCATGCAGGTTGTAAGCTCAACAGGAAGAGCACATCTGGTGCTTGCCAGTTTCTCGGAGACAAGCTGGTGAGTTGGTCATCCCGGAAGCAGAATTGCGTATCCTTATCCACCGCGGAGGCAGAATATGTTGCCGCCGCCTGTTGCTGCTCACAAGTTCTGTGGATGAAAACCCAACTTGCTGACTTCGGATACACCATGCAACGGATTCCCATCTATTGTGACTCCAAGAGTGCGATTCAGATCACGGCTAATCCAGTTCAACATTCTCGGACGAAGCATATCGATATCCGATATCATTTCATCAAAGACCACGTAAAGAAAGGTAATGTTGAACTTTACTTTGTTGAGAGTGACTATCAGCTTGCTGATTTGTTCACGAAGCCGTTTGACGAGAAACGTCACTTCTTTCTCCTAAGCAAGTTAGGAATGCTAGACCTCCCTGCCTGAGGTCTAGGGGGAGTCGGGAGTTCATTTTATGCATGCATGTGTGTAGGGGAGTCTTTAATAGCCTTTGAGAGATTGCATGAATTGAGGGGGAGTACTAAGTCTTGTTTTAGTTATTGTTGTGTCTGCTAACGTTCTCGGATCCACAACACCTTGGATACCATTTTATACTTTATTTTGTAGGTGTGGATCCCCACTACGACTTTTTTTTTGAAGGGTATTAACCCGGCAATGCTATTAAAAAAAGGAAAAAGGGTACAAAGACCCTCTGGTTACTTTAGATCAGAACTCGCACAAAACCCAGTTGAGACGCACCAGGTGAGTCTCTTTTCTCGGGAGTCGCGGGCTGAACTTGTAAATTTTTGTGAACTTGAAAGTTCAGGGGGCGGTAGAGTACATGTCTTGAACTTACAAGTTCGGGGACTAACTTTGCCACTTTCTGATTCTTAAAGTTCAGGGACTCGTTTTGCACTTTTGTGAAACTTGTTGTCCAGGGTCTGTTTTGAAATTTTCCAAAACTACAAGTTCAGGGACTTGTTTGTAAGTTTCTTGAAACTTCAAGTCCAGGGGTGGTTTTTGCCAATAGGTGAAAGTCGGGTTAAGAGAGCCAATCAGGAGAGCCAAACACAGTGTTTTTGACCCAAACACAGTGTAATTCGGTAAAAATATAAATACCGGTTTTCAAGATTAACTTTTCACAACTTTCAAATTTTTCACTTTTCTCTCTGAACTTTCACCCGATAACCGCTCTCGCGCTCGATCCGAAATCGCTCGTTTCTGCTCCATTCGTCGATCCGTTTACGTTTTCAGATTCCTGGTAAGTTAGCGATCAATCCTTATATAGTTATAACGTTTAATCTTATCGTTTTAAGGTCTGGATCGAAGCCTAAAGTTTTCAAAACTTACCCGAAACCCAAACTTCTTGGAATGGGATTTCGGGACGTTAAATCGATCCCATTATGCTTCTAAACTTGTTTTTAACTGTTCTAGATCAATTGTTGATAGTTTAGAGTGTTAAATCGACGTTTTTGGACCGTTTTCGGACTTGGAAAAGTGAACCGTCGCGGTTTTCCGAATCGGAAAACATGAACATTCATGTTTTCCGAATCGGAAAACATGAATGTTCATGTTTTCCGAATCCAAAGACGATGAGTATTCATAGTGTTTTCCGATTCGGAAAACTAGATAAATCCGATTCGGATTATCAGGTTTTCCGAATCCAACTTGTGTCTCGTTTTTCAAGCTTATCTTTTCCGATTCGGAAAACATGCAATTACCCTTATGGGTTTCCAAGGTTTTCCGAATCGCGTGTGAGGCCAAGTTTTGCCAAAATTTTTCTAAGTTATGCATTTTTCCGAATCGGAAAACCCACCTGTTATACATGTTTTATTTTTCTAAGTGTTGAAGTTCCCCGATTCGGAAAACCATGTTTTCCGAATCGGAAAACTTGTCTTTAAAAGTTGCTGAATTTTTCTAAGTGTTGGATGTTCTCCGATTCGGAAAACCACCTTTTCCGAATCGGAAAACCCCCCTCGTGTGTTTGCTCGTTTTTCGACTCGGAAAATACGAAATACTCATTTTTGGGTTTTCGAGGTTTTCCGACTCGCGCCTAGTCGAGGGTATAGTCTTTTTCACGTAACATCTTTCAAAAAACTTAACTGGTTTTATGATTGTGACTTGACAGAAATGGCTCGTCAATCGAATGCCCCTGCTCCTTCTTCCCCGGTCAACAACGCTGCTGACCGAGCCCTCATTGATCCGACTGACATCCGTCCAATCCACCAGAACAATAAGTATGTCGACCTGACAAACTTCACAGTTCAGGACGAGGTGGTTCTGGAGATACTAAGGGCGCATCCACTGGCGCATGCGATGCAGTCCATGGCCGACATTCCAGTTCTTTACCTTCAGCAATTCTGGAGGACCTCTCATGTGGAGACTCGAGAAGGCGTGCAGACCATCATGGGTCGTGTTGACCACACCGACCTTACCATCACTGTGGAGGACCTGAGGTGAATCCTCCATCTGCCTGCTGCCACTCCCGAGGCCCCGTTCGAGCCACTGGTCACCGGCCCCGAGCTCTTCAGCGAGATACTCGCACTTGGGGTCCACTTCACAAGGAACAACAGACTGAACGGGATCTCTCAAGTCACTCAGGGGATGCTGCCACCGATCTGGTTCTCCTTCTTCAACATCCTCAACCGAACACTGTCATCCAAGACACACGGAGTGGACCGTGCTTCCACCCAGTTCTGGCACGTCATTCATACAGTCGCCTACGAAAGGCGGATCGACTTCGCTCAACAACTTTGGGCGGATATAGTCACCGACGTCAGGCAAGGGCCCGCAAGAACTCGTCACACATCCATTCCTTGGATGCGGTTCTTCAGCTTGATCATCCGTGATCACATGGATCACCATCCAGCCGTCAGACGTAGATCCGGCCACCAGCGCTTCGACAGCCAACAGATCGGCAGGATGAACCGACGGACTCTGCGACCCGGTCAGGTAGAAATGCCTATCCCTGATAATGTGCTTGGTATGGCGGATCATAGGGCGGAGAGTGTTAGATTATACCGAGCGTCCTTAGGATTAGAAGACGCGTCCACGGACTCCTCAGAACCGAGGAGCCCTACCCCGGACGCGCGACCCGTCCTTCCTAGGAGCCGTGCCTCTGGCACGGCAGGCCAGAGCTCCAGTGGGGGAGCTCAAGGCTCGGGAGTGATGAGTGTGGCCGTTAGGGGTGAAGTGGGTAGAGTTGTTGGAACGTCCGCCACACCGCACATTTCGCGAGCCGAGGCATACCAGATGATGGTCCGAAACCGCACCCGTAGAGCTCGAACGCAAACTTACGTCGAAGAGACATCTCACGTTGACATCGAGCGTGACATCATGCGTGGCTACCGGGTGAAGCAGTACACCGGGATTCTCCAGCAGTCCCCGGTACACTCGTCATCGGAAGAGCGCCGATTGCCATCTCCACCGCAACAACAACAGACTGGTGAGGAAGTGGAAGCTTCCCCACAAGAACAAGCACACTTGCCTTAACCACCACATGCGGCGGCCGTTGCCACTCAAGCAGGTGAACCCTCCGGCGATCCCTCCAGCGATGACTCCGACGGTCACGAAACCTCCGAGCATACTCCTTCGGACCGTCGTGAGCCCGATGACGAGGCCACAGACTCAGAGATGGTGGACTATGGATCAGACTCAGAGTTCCAGGATTCAGAACCGAAGGGCGGAAAGGCCCAAGTTATTGATGTTGATGAAGCCACCTCTTCCTTCAACGACGACAGGATTTCCGGAGATCCCGTTCTTGCTGAGGATCTAGCTTCAGATGACCGGAACGTCGGTCGAGAGGAAGAAGGTGAGGCCGAGGTTGCTACCGGCTGGGGAAGAGAAGATAGCGAGGAAGAAGAGAGAGAGGAGAGAAAAAGAGACCGACGATGTAGAGGTCCAGTTAGGCGAGCCTTGGGCTCAGATTCAGGAGGCGGGCGAAGAAGAAGAGGCACATAGGTTAGAACCGGAAGTTACCCTACCCCTGAGTCAAACCAACAGAGAGGCAACCCTCATTGAGACCGGGCACCCTACGGTGTCTGGTCAAGACGCTAGCAGCCAACTAGCGCACTTGCACACCTCATCCAGCCACTCGACCATCTCTCAACAGAAGGTCGTTTCAGTCAGTCACGGGAACGTAGCACAACTTCCACCGACCACTCAATCGGAGTCTGCCGGTGTTGAGATAAGAGAGGATCTGCCCCACCTCTCGACTTCGTTTGATGCACGTAGAGTTGTAGAGCCAGTTCCCAGGACGTTTACGATCCCTTCCATCATTAGGCCACGATCTGCAGTGACACTCGCGGAGATCCCACGGGACACCGCCGGAACGGGGAGAGTTGGTGCGTCAGATGACGCCCTTCGAGGATCCACCGGAAGCCCTGACACCGTCAACATCATACCAGCGGTGACGTCAGGCCGAGAGAGCACCTCAATAGGACTCTACTCGACAACTGGAGCCCAAGTGGCACCGGGCTTAGTACTACCGGGTCCGACAGACTCGAGCGAATAAAGACGCTCACGCAACACCGGGGCTTCTAGGCCTGACGGATTTGGGTGGAATCCCTAAAACCACCCTAGTACCAACGGGACTTTCAGGTCCGACGGATTCGGACGACATCCTAAAAGTCGTCCACTCACGACTACTGGCGATGGAGGAAGCCAACAGGGCTAGAGATGCTAGGGTCGAGGCGTTGGAGCGTGCCTTGACCGAGACAGAGAAGAAGCGGCTGGCTGATCTTGAGGCATCCCGGAAGCTTCAAGATGACAGGGATGCGGAGCTTTACGAGCTCAAACGGCGAATGAAGGGCAAACACTCGGAAGCTGCCCCGTCAACCGAAGCACCGATCCCTCGTCAACTTGAAGACGTTCTCAGACTTGGCCCTCCGACTTCGGGCGAACTACCTCTGATTTCGGGATATGTCACTGAGGCGGAACACGCCTACGTTATTTCATCCTACACCACTCAGAATGACAGCCTCTCCACCAAGCTTCGGGAGAGAGACGCCCAGATCGAGCTTCTCCAGCAGCGCATCAGGGAACTGGAGGCAATGTGTCGGTCTCAGGCTCAGCCTTCCAAACGGAGGCATGATGACCCTGATGACTCGGCACCGGGTCCTCATGAGGGGGAGGTGCAAGCTTCATCCAAAAGGCTTCGCACCGATCTCCATTCTGCCTCCGGTTCCGGTTCTTCATCAGCTCCAACATCTTCGGCCGCCCCCTCTAGTGCCCCATCACATTCTGCTGCCGCCGACACTCCCTATGTCGATTCAGACACGGAGGAGATTCCAGATATGGGGAGTTGGCACTACGAGCCGATCCCGGCAGGTGAGACAGTTCAGTTTCCTCATCTGACCGATACAGCGCAGATTGACGTCGTTCCCCCGGAAGCAGCACCGACAGATCTCTCAGATGTACAGATTCCGGAGGAAGCCCGGAAAATCCTTTGGTCGCTTGCTCAGAGCCTTAGGATATTTCAGAAGGGGGACGACATTGTCCGAGATTCAGACTACAACAGCTTCCTCTCAGCGTTCGAGTTTCCCACTCCAGAAGCTCCTCGGACCATCCACTCGACAAATCCGGATTCCTCCGCTCCAACAGTCATCCAGCTAAACTGGAACCACTCCGTCATCTTCTGACCGTTCCTTGAGGAGTCCTTCACCCGCATCTTCCAGCAGGAGAGGCTGCACGTATGGTCTCAAAAGGTTTACTTCGGGATCTCGCACATCAAGACAAAGAGAAGAAGGACTGCTTATGTACACCAGAGGATGTGCAACTGGGCCACCCACGGACGCCAAAGAATCCGACGTCGTTTCATCAAGGTAACTGCGATGCGCCCTTACAAACATGGACATCAGATATTCCTTGAGTACGACGTCCGTATGTACGGGACCGGCGTTCCTCGAGGAGAGTTGCAGAACTGGTCCTTCACAGAAGCAGATCTGGATCGGGTGCATTTAGAAGATCTCCTCACGCTCATCAAGTACCTCCAGGGCCCAAATTCTCCGACCCGAACACTACAGAGACGGCACCGAGATTCTAAAGAAGTACGTTCGCCACGCGATCACTCTTGCGCGGGTGACGGACTACCAGCTAGCGATCGAGAGCCGCCAGCCGAAGGTCAACCTGCTCAGACCGAACCTGCTCGTACCTGGTATTGATGCTTACCTTCCCTATATGCCAACCAGGATACCGGAGCACGGGGTTCTCTATGTGACGAGGAAGAAGAAGAATCGCAGATTTATGAGGTTTGGCGAGCTTGCCAAGTTCTGCGACGGGACCCTTCTCTATGTCTACAATGGGATGCAGAGTAGACTTTTGGCTGATCAGATACCGGGGCAGAAGATCATAGACGGGAAGGGAAAGATACTGGAGAGCATGAACCTGATCGAGAGAAAGCTCAAAGAGAGGTTGATGTACAGACGTGTTGAAGCGGCGATGCAGATGAGAGCAAGGATCATCGGAGAATGGGAGGAGTTCTTGCAGATGTCAAAGTGGGAGCCAGTGCTGGAGCTTCCACCACCTTTCTGACTTCTTCACAAAGGGGGAGATTGTTGGACCTCTTTGTTGTGAAGAGTCAGAAAACACTATCTTTATGGCTTTCTAGTTAAACTTCAGTTAATTGTAAACAATCTACTTTGTTATTGCCCTTGTTTAGAGGTTTGGAACCTCGGGGGCCATTTGTGAACATCTTTGTATTTTCCTCTTTCCTATTTAAGGAAAGAGATGATTAGGGTTTTTGTGGTTGAATCATATTATCATTTTGGCAAAACCTCCATTGATACACTTTTCAAGCTTTTATGTTCATCACTCATATGATTTCAATCCATTCTCTACTCATTTCTATTGATTTTGGGACAACACTATATAAAAGTCCATTTTAACGGCTCTTATAACGGTTTTTTTTAGGGTATAGGATGCAAAAAGGGAGAGTAAATGGGTAGGAGGTTAAAGTGGGGGTGGGGTTATGGGTATAGGAGCCAAAATCCCAATATTTTGAGATTGAGAGACAACTTTAGAAAAAGAATATCACATGAAAGCTTGTAGTCTTTTAATATGTGACGAGAGAGGAGTAAATATTTCTCAGAACATTGAGTGTGAATCAAATCCATGTTTGAATTGAAATTGAGATACAAGTCCGGGATAAGAGACTTAGATCACGATCTCTTTTTCTTCCTCATATTTGAGTTAATATTAAGAGTGATCCCTTGCATTAATTACTAAGACAAAAAAAAATCCCAACATTAACTTAAACGTAGGAAGCACATAACCGGAGACAATCTTAGAAATTTTAACAAAGGAGTATCGTTGATCCTAAAAATGCATACTTTCCATTTAGGTTGCGGGATAAATCTATCAGTTATTACTTTAATTTTTTTTTGGAGGTATTGGGTGCGTAATGATGCAATCATGGTTAAAGAAGCGCAAAATATGGAATCCGTAAATTCAATATATATATATATATAGAGACAAGAAAGTTCAAATGTGAACTTAATTTTGGTTATGACCATGAGGACGAATCCCGGTCACTCATTCGTTCAAAAAAGACGGCTTTGACTAGGTTCCTTCCATTAATAATCTCCACCCTCCCATGAATCGCATCAATCCTCCGATATCTCGTCCACCGTAACCGAGGATTTGTGGATGGGATTTGTCATCACGTTAACAACCAAAATTGAGTTCATATTTGAACCTGATCATATATATATATATAGAGAGAGAGAGAGAGAGGGAGGTTCATACAAGAACAACCTCATTTGTAGGAACAAAAAAATGCATTTTGAGCCACATGTTACGTGGGAACCATTATTAAATAAATCATATATGATTTAGTGGTGGGACCCACCTGAATCATATATGATTTTTTAGTATGTGGGACCCACATCACATGTGATCCAGAATTGTCCCATTGTTCTTGCAAATTAAATTTGTTCTTGTTTGAACCTTTCTCTATATATATATACATATATATATATATATAAACCTATTACAAGACGTGCGAAGTCAAGCTTTTGTGTGGTTGTTAGAGTTGTAGTATATATGGTACGTTTCTCAAATGTCAATGTTAGGTAGAATATATACATATATATATATAGGGATATAGAGGAAAGTTCAAATGTGAACCACTTTTTGGTTGTGAACGTGAGGACAGCCGAGAGCGCGACACGTGGCGGCTTTGAGTGTGGTCCCCCTTTTAATTCAATGCCCTCCTATGAATCGCGCCTAGTTATCTGCCGTGGACGTGACGTGGCGCCTAGTCATCCGCCACGTGTCGCGCTCTCGGCTTTCCTCACGTTCACAACCAAAAAGTGGTTCACATTTGAACCCACCCCTATATGTATATAATTAAATGAATGCTTCATTGATATATAGCTTATAGCAAAATTAACAGCATATATACCATGTAATGTGATAAGAAAAGGGGAAAGAGGGAATAAAAAACTCAATTAATTGAAAAGTACACCATTTAGGTAAATATGTTTAAAATAACATCTATTTGGTAAATATGTTTTAAAAATACATCTATTTGGTAAATAACTCACGAATCAGCTCTTCACATAACTACGTGTATGTATTTATTGTCCTATAATAAAGTATGAATTGCTCAACGTACTGCATGTAATGTGACTCCCAATCTTAGTGATAAAAGATGAAAAATACAGGGAATCAATGCTTAAACACGAAGTATTTGGGTAGAAGTGGTGAACAAGATGATATTTAGACAAAAAGGATTTACTTTTTTGACACTTGGAGGCGGCTTGAGGTCGAAGAATGGGTCCCTAAAGGTATCGAATTAGCCTCCTTGAACACGAAGGGCTCAACCTGAAAACGGATGCGTACGGAGAACTCAGAGAAATAGTGATAACCATGCCGATAAGGTCTAACGTCGACACCATTGATGAATGTTCTCTTCGTCCTAGCTCTTGCACCCTTTTGGCTTATACTAACCTTGTGGGCATGAATGTACGCAGTTTGCGCCGTCTCGGCGGCTTCAGATGAGAAACTCCATACCCGACTACTGGGGACTAGATGTGTAGCTTTTCTTTCTAGAAGATCCTTTTGAAGGACTCCTCCAAAAGGGTCTGAATATGACTGTGTGGTCCCAACAGAGCTGAATGATAGGTGGAGTGGTTGGGGTTAGGGAAGATGGTGGAATCTCTGCCTGATCGCTTGGAAAGTTTGAATTTGTCTGAGCAGAGCCTGTCGTAGTCAGAACGGCCGGTTGAACTGATAGGAGGAACTCATCATAATCAGGTTGATAGTGTTTCCTCTTGTATGTATGGCTCTAGCTCCTTGCTAGCTTGTTCTTAATACATTGTTTTCTTGCGGTCCAAAAAAATAGAGCTTATCTTATAGGTATATGCAAAGCTTTTAGCTTTGTGTTAAAACTATCGTTGTTTACCAATGGTTTCATTAATTGTGCCTTGTTCTTCTAAAAATAGCATTTTTGTTTTTCTCCGCATTCTTAAAAAGCTGACCAAGAATTTACTTATAAGGTCCAATCATCTACATATATTAAGTGGCGTTTTTTAGCTTTTTTACATGAAATCCTAGAAAAAGAAAGACACTTTCTCGCATCGAGTTGAGTTAGTTGTATTTAGTTTACGGGGCGCTTCCCGTAAGTCTTAGATGCATGTAGGAGGCAACACTTTCAGTTAACTTAAACGGTAAGATTTTAGTTCCTTAAAACTAGGTGGTACTCGGAATTTTTTCGCGTTTGGATGTAACTTAATAATTTTATTGTGACATATAATGTTACATACACACGACATCACATTAATAGTAGAAATAGTACACACGACATCACATTAATAGTAGAATTGAAATAGCACAAGTATACATAAGTTTCCCTCCTTGCTTCATACACAATGAGGTTGTTTATTTAGAAAGTAAATGCAATACCACCAACACAGCAAGCATATGTGCATATATGCACCCCTAATTGGAATAGGGAGAAGCTTCAATAATGACACCAATAGTGTTGAGGTGATCCCCATTGCTTCCAAAGAATCCGATGATCTTACCCTTAGCCACGGGCAGTGACATATAAGTGCTACCACTTGCGCCATATTCCCCGTGCTTGCGTCCTTTGCTGGTATAAAAAGCCAAGGACCTAATCTGGGTAGTATCATCATATGTTCCCGTCAGCTTGGTGATGACTTCGTCGTGTTCCTT
Organism: Centaurea solstitialis; assembly: GCA_030169165.1. Lineage (NCBI taxonomy): Eukaryota > Viridiplantae > Streptophyta > Magnoliopsida > Asterales > Asteraceae > Centaurea > Centaurea solstitialis. The sequence continues at coordinate 62,471 of JARYMX010000030.1, read as the reverse complement.
AAGCTCAAACTGAGTACGACCCAAATACATCCATCCATCATAATATATTAGTGCTATGTAACACATATATATAAATATATATATATAACATGATGATCGATGAGCTTACCGTATGATTTTTGCCACCATTGCCACCATATGTCTGAGAATTCTGTTCGCGCCCGTAAACATCCTCATAAGTGAACGTGATGGAATCTATACTGTCTGCAGCAGCGATGCGGATCTTGGTAAACTTACTAAGATATTCTGGTTGGAACTTCCAAAGGGTAGCTCCTTCATCTTCACATCCCAAAGGTCCAACCTCGACGGTAACAGCCTCGACGGTAGTACGCTCGACGGTAGCCTGGATCCAAAATATACACACAATAATTAGTTAAGAAAAACTTATTCAAGTATATATGGTACCTATAAGTATCCAACATATATAACTTGTGTTAAATAATCATTTATATATATATATATATATGTGTGTGTGTATATAATTAAATGAATGCTTCATCGATATATAGCTTATAGCAAAATTAACAGCATATATACCATGTTTGTTGCTTGTTATATGGATATTTGAACAATGAGAGACAAGTTTCTTATGTTAATTCCCCCCAATCCCTACAAGCTTATTTATAGAAGAAATATACCTGATGTGCAGCTTTAATTAACTATTATTTTTTTCTGTTCAATAATTAATTAATTCAATCAAAACATGTATGGAGTTAATCCTAACAACCAATTTCCCGTAATGTTAAAGAGTAATTAGTTGGTTAACATGTTACCCAAATTTATTATTTAATTGTGGATGCAGAATTTAATTTATGAGATGGATCCAACAATTTAATTAGTGACGTATGCCCTTCATTTGTTGATGACATAATTAGCATCCAATCCCTAACCTTGATATTGAGCTTTTTTTTAACAGCAAAACACGGAAAGCCAGCCTAGAGCTTCGGCAACGGCAAGGCCATCACCCTAGGCAAGCAACCCATGATATTTGAGTAATTACTACAAGAAAAAGCAATTATATATAGAGAAGAAGAAAGTTTTAGACAAGGGTTTGGAAGCCTGTATATCTAATTAAATTGATTTTTAGGGAAGAAAATTATATATATGACAAATGTGACAACTGTAACTGAATGTAAGTTTTTCCCTACTTAAAACCCTCCCTAAAATCTTTTCCTACCGTTATATATGGATGGTTGTTGACCGAAATAAAATTTTGTCTAAAACCTTTAGATGACCTTTGCAAGTTTTTAAATACAAAAGAAAACCTTCTCTAAATTCCGATTACTTTTAGTGGTCGATACTGCCGTTGGCAATACACACAGTTTTTTGGTAGTAGTACTATGCTGTCTTTTTTAATTTATTTTTCACAACAGTTGACTAATTCAAAGGATCCATCACACAATGCTAACAACCATTACGATATAAACTGTCCCTTCTCGTGGGTGAAGAGTTGGTTGTTAGAGAAATTATTTAAGAAATTATGAGATCCATTTAACAATTTAATTTAACAACTAATTTGATCGTATGCTCTTAATTTATTTTTGACGTTAGCACCTATGGTGTCATTAATTTTTTTTTTTTTTTTTTGATATTTGGTTCTTGTAGTTTACATTTAATTGCACTATTGGTCACTACTTTAAAATAATTATGGAAATGGACCCTATGGTTTACATTATATTGCACTGTTGGTTCCTATGGTTATACTATGTTGCACTATTGGTCCCTGTGGTTTACAGTATATTATTTCACTCTTGGTCCCTATGATTAACAAATTAATTTCACATGAAGTTAGGGTTAAGGGACCAATATTGCAATCTAATGTAAACCACATGGACGAAATCCATATTTATTTTAAGATAGGAACCAATAGTGCAGTTATGTATAAACCACAGGGACCAAATATGTAATTTTACTATTTTTTGGAACGCATAGCGACATCAAACCAAGGATTTCGACCCCGGGCTGCATGCTTTAGTAGTCGGGCTTCGGCCCAAAATTGCCGAGGATTAGTCTGGGCCCAATGTGGTATGGGATACCTCTTCCAAAAAAAAAAGGACCGGGCCCAACCCAAAGTGACTCCCCTTGGATTTGAACATGAGTACCGCCCTTAGGAAAGCCAACTAAGCTAGACATGATTTGTCCTATGATGTCATTATTAACCTTGTGTTCTACCTCAAAATTGATATTTGAGAAGCCATAATACTACCCCTGTAAAAACCATGTAGTACTTTTTTCATTTTTGTGTCTTGCAATGGATGAACGTGTGATGTATGGATTCTACATTTACTCTTCACTAACCATGGTTGGATAGTGCGAAGCAACATAAACTACACGCAATGGCCGATCCAGGACTTTTTTCTAATGGGGGTACCTCTAAGATGAATTAAAGGCTAACAAAGTTATCTAATATTTTTTTAGCTTAATTACACCTTTTCAAAGGATTTTTAAAGTTTTTTGGTTGATTTAAGGGATTGTAAGTTTTTTTGTTGATTTTAAGAGATTTTTCGGTTTTTATGGTTGATTTTAAAAGTTCTTTTTGTTTATTGGTCGATTTCAAGATACAATTTCTTTTGACGGGGTCCCATTATGATATAAGTTTTTAAAAAATGTTTTTACCTAAAAAAACTAGGATCTTTTACTTTTTGAGTGGGTCCCTTCCCCACCCACTCTTTTTATATATGGTATAGATCCACCCCTTACTACACGTCCACCAAAAAATACGTCATTTAGGCTAGCGAAATAATTGGAAAATTTAACACTTATGTGATGACTATTCCCTTCTTTTTTCATACCAAGAAACATAAGTTCTATGGGACATACAACAAAACTAATGGGGTGTCCTTGCTAGTGACTTTGGAAAAGTATATCAGAATCTTCTATAATGAATTTATTCCATTATGGGGATTATCTCGACTATTTTGGTGTAAATTTGAAACCTTAAGCACCAATGCTATATACAATGGCATACACTTATGATGTTAGAAGGTGTGTGCTTTTCTTGATATGAAGGTTAAGATAACGCTATGTAAAATAGCTATTATTTCTGTGAGTCCAAAATAATGATGTAAACAAGATGTGGAACACAAAGTTGTAAATATGCAAGACTAAATAACTTAGTGTTTGATGTTTGTAATAAAGAAGAAGAAGACCACAAAGTTGATGAACAAGATAATGCTGATGAATATGGTGGCTATCACTTCTCCCAAAAGTTTTGAATTACAGCACATGAAAATGAAACCCTAGATGCTAATGGTCTTTAAATAGCATCTAGGCAAGACAAACGCTACATAAACAGTCCTTGAAGTCTATGACTTCTTACAAAAGAGGACTAAAGCTACTAAACATTAAACTAAGAAATGAGAAAATACAGATAGGCCATTTGACTTCTTCACAACCCAAAATAGGGTCTAACAATTTCTACTACAGAAGCAACTCATATGTGTTTTTGGTTTTCATATCTTGTCGTGCGTACTAATAATTTAGAATAAAAATATTTAGTTGTATATTAAGTTATATTTGCAATAGGAAACCTTCTCATGTACTTGTCTTCTTCATTAACTCCTCAAAATCTTTGTAACAGTTATATTTTCAACAGTTAATTAGAGTTCATTATGTGAAGGTAAAGAAATAGGCACATTATTACTGGCACATAACGATAGCACCAAAATCCACGAAAGTATGTGATGCTAGCAACCATGTTTGTGGAGCCGAACGAGTTAATTGGTGGCAATATCTCGATTGACGACAATTCTAATGTATTGGTATTAGGGATAAGTGATAATCTCTTTCACGCATAGGATGGTAGCCATCAGTCAATCTCAAATGTCTAACATAAATTTGAAAAAGGCAGTATTCTGAGATTGAGACAACTCTTTGAAAAAGAATATCACATGAAAGATTGTAGTCTTTTAATATGAGACCGTAGAGGAGAGTTTATATTAAGAGTGATCCTTGCACTAATTACTAAGACAAAAAAATCCCAACATTAACTTAAACGTAGGAAACACATAACTGGAGATGATCTTAGAAGGTTTAACGAATGAGTATTCGTTGAATCCAGAAGTGTATACTTTCCATTTAGGTTGCAGGATAAATCTATGAGTTATTACTCTTAAGTTTTTCTGTGTGAAGGTATTAGGTGTGTAATGATGCAATCACAGTTAAAGAAGAGCGAAATATGGAATCCATACATTCAATATATATATATATATATAAAGAGAGAGAGAGAGAGAGAGAGAGAGAGAGGGGAAAGTTCATATGTGAACTCAATTTTGGTTATGAACATGAGGATGAATCACGGCCGCTCATTCGGTCAATAAAGACAGTTTTGACCGGGTCCCCTCTTTTAATAATCTCCACCCTCCCATGAATCGCGTCAATCCTCTGTGCTCTTTGAAAGAAACGTAGAACCAAGTTTTCTTTAGGGATTTAGACAAAAACAGATTGAAAGAGATGAAATACAGAGAAATTATTTGAAACAGAAATGAAAAGACAATAAACAAAAATGATGAACAATCAATAAATTCAAACGACTCTCATGTATTCTCTTTCAAGGTTGTACGGCTGATTTCAAAATTACAAGAGGAAAAGATTACCCCAAATGTACACATACACTCCTATTTATACATCAATAATTGGATTCTAGGCCCATCCCATTACATTTTAATTCCCAAGACCATTACAACAAAGTTCATTCAAATGGACTAAATTAGCTTACATTTATAAAACTTTAATATTTTTAGCCTAAAACTAAGCTAACAATCTCCCCCTAAGTTTTATAAATGAAACATGTCTTTGAATCTTTCTTCCCAACTTCAGATGATGATTGTAGAGCTTCGAAGTTACTTTATCAGAGGATTGTACCACAGAGGCTCTGTGACTTCAGTCAGAGGCTCTGTAGTATTTGACTTGTATTATCCTTCGAAGCTTTACCATCAGAGATAGGCAATCACAGAGGCTCTAAGATCATCTTCAGTGATCCTGAGATGACCTGCAGAGGTTCTGTGACTTTTGACTTGAACATATATGAATCTTCATCTGTAGTATGATCACAGAAGCTCTGATAGTTTTTGCAGAGACTCTGTGACTGTACTTAGTCTGAATCTTTATCTTCTGAGAAACATATGAATGACGAACTCCTCCTCAACTTGTGCTCTGTGATTCTTCATTTGTCAAGAAGAATTGCTCTTTGGACTTTTGCCTCAACTGATTTGCACCCCACGCATCTCAGTGTATATGACAGAGGTTCCGCTCCTTGTAGAGTTTAAGCCTCAGCAGAAGTGCAAGTCTTGGATGTTCGATCTCTTCATATTGGACGAAAGAGGGATAGATGTGAGTTCCTTTCCCAGCTCTGTGAAAAAGTATCCCATCCAGAACTTAGATTTTCTCAGAGGGCGGAGAAATAGGAGTGTAGTTCATGCTGGATTGATTAGGGAACTTTTGATAATTTTTAAGAGTTCTGCTGGGCAAGGTCTCATGGTGTTGTATTTTAAATGCGGTTGGGTTCAAAGAGGTGGGCAGAGAGGTTGATATAAGAGTGGTTTTTGTCTTCTGTGAAGTTCAGGGAAGTTCAGTGTTTAACTCTGAACTGGATCCTCTGTGGATTTGGATATGGTTTTCCAGAAGAAATCTGTCTATAGAATGGAGAAACATTTGAAGACAGAATTTAGATACAGAGACAAGACCAGGATAGAGATTCTGTGGATCAAAAAGGATGAAACGTTTAAGATTTGCAGAGTCTCTGTGATGAAGGATAGAGTAACTTCTGGAGGAACTTTTCAACAAGTATAGACAGTGAGCAGAGACAATCGGAGGCTATGTCTATGACAAGTTGATCAGAACCAAAAAATTATCTCAACGTTAAAAAGAAAACGGACAGAGACTCTGTGGTTAATGGCAGAGGCTCTGTGAAGATCCGACAGAGGTTCTGACAAGTCCATCACATGGCCTCTCTTTTGATAGAGACTGTAAGAGCGAGCAAACAAGAGGCTCTGTGAGGACTGCAAGAGGCTCTGTGGTTTTCGTGCCTCTGAGGTTGGCTCCAGTCACTTTTGACTTGAAAAACAGGTGGTGACACCCATTTGGGGTGACCCAACGCTACTGACTCTAGGAGACCAAACCTAGAATCTATGTTCAGAGATTCTTCACCTAATATGATATCCTTTTTTAAGATCACACACAATCAGAATAGGGCAAAACTCTGATCTGAACAATTTTATCGACATCTGAAACTCAAGAACACGTTGAAACACGATTTTCGAGACAAAATTTCTAGATCCAAAATCGACAATCTTCAAAGAAACAGGTTTCGAAGACGAAACTGTTTGAAGAACGAACCCAGAAATGAAACAATACATAATAGAAACACTGAAATTCCAGATAATCTCCTAAGAAAACTTGTTCTAAAAGGATCGAAACGAACACTGATGATTCGTTCCTGCTCTAATACCAATTGAAAGAAACGTAGAACCAAGTTTTCTTTAGGGATTTAGACAAAAAACAGATTGAAAGAGATGAAATACAGAGAAATTATTTGAAACAGAAATGAAAAGACAATAAACAAAAACGATAAACAATCAACAAATTCAAACGACTCTCATGTATTCTCTTTCAAGGTTGTACGGCTGATTTCAAAATTACAAGAGGAAAAGATTACCCTAAATGTACACATACACTCCTATTTATACATCAATAATTGGATTCTAGGCCCATCCCATTACATTTTAATTTCCAAGCCCATTACAGCAAAGTTCATTCAAATGGACTAAATTAGCTTACATTTATAAAACTTTAATATTTTAGCCTAAAACTAAGCTAACACTCTTGTCCACCGTAACCGAAGATGTATGGTTGAGATTCGTCCTCACGTTCACAACCAAAATTGAGTTCACATTTGATCTGACCCTATATATATAGGGATTTTCTTTTGTGAACTTTTTTTTGTGTGAACTTGTGAACTTAAGCCAAAAAGACGATTATATGATGAAATTGGTTCTTGAAATTGTTTAATATGATGAAATTATATAACATGATACATTTTTTTGTTGAAATTGTTTCATATTTCAGTGGTTTTACGTGAAATCAAAAGGTTTCATAACAATATATGAAACAGTTTCATAAGAATGGAAAAGTTAAGTAAAAAATACCGAAATACGAAACATTTTCATCGAAAAATGAATCATATAATATAATTTCATCATATTAAACAATTTCATGAACCAATTTCATTAATTTAACCTGTGAAATCGTCGTTTTGGCTTAAGTTCACAAGTTCACACCAAAAAGAAGTTCACAAAAGAAAATCCTTCTATACATATATATATATATATAATATAGAGAGAGAGAGAGAGAAAAAAAAGTTCAAATACAAACCACTTTTTGGTTGTGAACGTGACGACAACCCAGAGCGTGACACGTTGCATTTTGACTTACGCGACTTAGTGTTATTCAATCTGAATAAAGCTCGCGACTTAGTGTTATTCATATTGAATTAATAAAGCTATATTCATACTGAATAAGGCTAAGTCGCGGGAACAAGTCGCGCGTGTCACCCTGAATTTTCTGCGACTAAGCTGTATTCATACTGAATTAGGCTTATTCAGTCTGAAAAATAGTGTTATTCAGTATGAATAAGCTTAGTAGCAGAAAATTCAGATTGACACGTGGCGCGCTCTGGCCTAGATATATATGTGTATATATATATATATATATATATGTGAATAAGCTTAGTAGCATGGATTGTCCTCACGTTCACAACCAAAAAGTGGTTTGTATTTAATCTCACCCCTATATATATGTGTATATATATATAGAGGAAAGTTCAATTGTGAACCACTTTTTGGTTGTGAACGTGAGGACAACCGAGAGCGCGACACGTGGCGACTTTGAGTGTGGTCCTCCTCTTTAATTCAATGCCCTCCCATGAATCGCGCCTAGTCATCCGTCGTGGATCTGACGTGGCGCCTAGTCATCCGCCACGTGTCGCGTTCTCGGTTGTCCTCACGTTCACAACCAAAAAGTGGTTCACATTTGAACCCACCCCTATATATATATATATATAAACCTATTGCAAGACGTGCGAAGTCAAACATTAATTGTGTGGTTGTTAGAGTTGTATTATATGGTACGTTTCTCAAATGTCAATGTTAGGTAGAATATATATAGAGATATCAGATATGTAACTTATATATAGTTTCATCATAGGTGATTATGTCATCAAAAAAATATAGTAAGTACCTACATCAAGTTAATTATTTAATTATTGTCATATTAGTTAGAATGTTAGTCTTGATCTCATAAAACTCTAAATTATTTAATTATATGACAACCAATCAACGACTTATTTATCAAGCAGGTATATTTAATTTTAGGGATTACTTCTTCAAAATATATCCAACTATCCCTAATATACTATTGTATGTATCCACCTAAAAAAATTTATTTTGTATATATCAAACTTTATTTTTTAGTCTATTGTGTGTATTTTTTATACATACAATAGTATATTGAGGGATAGTTGGATACACATAATAGACTCAAAAATAAAGTTTGATATATACAAAATAAATTTTATTTAGGTTGATACACACAATAGTATATTGGGGATAGTTTGATACATTTTGAAGAATTAATCCCTTAATTTTAAAACATATTTATCAAATAGGTATTGTGTTAAACATATTTATCAAAATGATGTATTTTTTAATTAATTGAGTTTTTCATTTCTTTTTTCCTATTTTTTTTATTCCCTCTTCCCCTTTCTCTTTTCATCACCAAAATCCACCACCACCACCACCATCATCTTCATTTGTTTCTGTTTCTTTAACTTCCAAAATCGTCGGCCATGAAGTCGTCGAGAAACTAAAACGACGCCAAAAAAGCCATTGAATCACTCATCCATTCCATCTCCAAAACTCAATCCTTCAAAGCAAAATGCTCTATAATTCGTTGAATCACTCTCTCAGTCTCTCTTCACATGTGGCCGGAAACGCCTTCTCATCGAGATCCACCACCGGAAAATCGTCGCCCCACCAAAAGCAAAGTCTGACAGCAACGGTGATTCCTCCTCACCACCGCCTTCCAGCTCAGGCAACGATCTAGGTTCCAGCTCAACCTCATCGTTGGGTTCAAAGAGTCCCGGCTCCGTGACTAATTTAATTTAATGTCTTTTTAAATGTCTCTCTAAATACTAATTTAAATGTCATGCATACCTATACTGTGTTTAATTTTCCTTTTGATTTAATTCCAAGTCTTTGGACCAATTCGATGCAAAAGCCTAATTACTTGAAAAATTAATGAAGAAGACGATGCAAGTTTATAATTTCACAACCTGCACACTGTATTTAGTGGTTCAAACGTAGGTTACCATAAGCATAATGAGAAAAAGAAAAATTCAATGAAGATGGTGGTGAACTGGTGATGAATTTTGGTTGCGAAAAGAAAAAGGGAAAGAGGGAATAAAAAAAGCAAAAAAGGAATAAAAAACTCAATTAATTGAAAAGTACACCATTTTGATAAATATGTTTAAAACAATACCTATTTGGTAAATATGTTTTGAAAATACACCTATTTGGTAAATAACTCACCAATCAGCTCTCTTCGCATAATTACGTGCATGTATTTATTGTCATATAATAATGTATGAATTGGTCAACTGCATGTAATGTGAGTCCCAATCTTAGTAATAAAGATGAAAAACACAGAGAATCAGTGCTTAAACATGAAGTATTTGGGTAGAAGTGGTGAACAAGATGATATTCAGACAAAAAGTATATACTTTTTTGACACTTGGAGGGGTCTAGAGGTTGAAGAATGGGTCCCCGAAGGTATCGAATCAGCACAAGCAAATCTTCCAGGTCTATGATGTCAAGATCAGCCTCCTTGAACACGAAAGGCTCAACCTAACCACGGATGCGTACATAGAACGCGTACATAGAAGTCAGAGAATAGTGATAACCATGCCGATAAGGTCTGACGTCGACACCGTTTCTCTTTGTCCTTTTGGCACTCATTTGGGTGATACTAACCATGTGGGCATGAATGTACACAGTTCGTGCTGTCTTAGCGGCTTCAGATGAGAAACTCCGTACCTGACTGCTTGGGACTAGATGTGTACCTTTTCTTTTTGGAAGATCCATGTGAAGGACTCCTCAAAAAAGGATCTGAACATGACTGTGTGGTCCCAACGGAGCTGAATGACAGATGGAGTGGCTGGCGTTGAGGAAGATGGTGGAATCTCTAACTGATCGCTGCAATGCTTTTTGCTTTGTGTTAAAACTATCGTTGTTTACCAATGGTTTCATTAATTGTGCCTCCTTTTCGTTTTTCTTTTTCTTTTTTTTGCTTTTAGGTCATGCAATTTCCTCATCGTTCTTCTAAAAATAGCATTTTTGTTTTTCTCCGCATTCTTAAAAAGCTGACCAAGAATTTACTTATAAGATCCAATCATCTATATATAGTAAGTGGCTTTTTATTTAGCCTTTGTACATGAAATCCTGGAAAAAGAACGACACTTTCTCGCATTGAGTTCAGTCAATTGTCTTCATACTGTGGTTTACCGGACACTTCCCGTAAGTCTTTAGAATATGCATGTAGGAGGCAATACTTTCACTTAACTTAAACGGTAAGATTTTAGTTCCTTAAAACTAGGTGGTACATGGAATTTTTTCGTGTTTGGATGTAACTTAATAATTTTATTGTGACATATAATATTACATACACACAAACGACATCACATTAATAGTAGAAATAGTACACACGACATCACATTAATAGTAGAATTGAAATAGCACAAGTATACATAAGTTTCCCTCCTTGCTTCATACACAATGAGGTTGTTTATTTAGAAAGTAAATGCAATACCACCAACAGCAAGCATATATATATATATATATATATATATGTGCATGCACCCCGGCCTAATTGTCATAGGGAGAAGCTTCAATAATGACACCAATAGTGTTGAGGTGATCCCCATTGCTTCCAAAGAATCCGATAATCTTACCCTTAGCCACGGGCAGTGACATGTAAGTGCTACCATTTGCGCCATATTCCCCGTGCTTGCGTCCTTTGCTGGTATAAAAAGCCAAGGACCTAATCTGGGTAGTATCATCATATGTTCCCGTCAGCTTGGTGATGACTTCGTCGTGTTCCTTAAGCTCAAACTGAGTACGACCCAAATACATCCATCCATCATAATATATTAGTGCTATGTAACATATATATAAATATATATAACATGATGATCGATGAGCTTACCGTATGATTTTTGCCACCATTGCCACCATATGTCTGAGAATTCTGTTCGCGCCCGTAAACATCCTCATAAGTGAACGTGATGGAATCAATACTGTCTGCAGCAGCGATGCGGATCTTGGTAAACTTACTAAGATATTCTGGTTGGAACTTCCAAAGGGTAGCTCCTTCATCTTCACATCCCAAAGGTCCAACCTCGACGGTATCAGCCTCGACTGTAGCCTGGATTCAAAATATATACACAATAATTAAGAAAAACTGATTCTTGTATAGAGTCAAGTTCATTTAGAAACCAAAAAAAGAGTAAAAACCGTAGAAACTCATGGTTTCATAACTTAAATCAACGAAAACTTTTCATAGAGTTGTTTAATATGATGCAAAGGTTTCATATAATTCATTTTTCGATGTTCTTTTTTGTAAAAATAACAAGGTTTCATAGGATTAAAGAAAATACATAGAACGGTTTCATAAGCATAGAAAAATGTATGAAACCTTTTCATTTTTATATAAAAAACACCAAAATATGAAACAATTTCATCAACAAATAAATAATATGAAACATTTGCATCATAATAAATAACTTTACAAAGAGTTTTCGTTGATTTAAACCAAAAAACCATTGGTTTGTAAGTTTTTACTCTTTTTTTGGTTTCTAAATGAACTTCCCTCTACATATATATATATATATATATATATATATGTATATATAATTAAATGAATGTTTCATCGATAGCTTATAGCAAAATTAACAACATATATATATATACCATGTTTGTTGCTTATATATTGTTATTTGAACAATGAGAGACAAGTTTCTTATGTTAATTCCTCCAATCGGACAAGCTTATTTATAGAAGAAATATACCTGATGTGCAGCTTTAATTAACTATTATTTTTTTCTGTTCAATAATTAATTGATTCAATCAAAATGGTATTGCATTCATTTCTAACAACCAATTTCCCGCATAATGTTGAAGATTTAGCTAGTTAACTTGTTACCCAAATTATTTAATTGTGGGTGCAGAATTTAATTTATGAGATGGATCCAACAATTTAATTAATGACGAGGTATGTCCTTCATTTGTTGATCACATAAGCATCCATCCCTAACCTTGATATTTGAGTTTTTTTTTTTAACAGCAAAAGGCGGAAAGCCAGCCTAGAGCTTTCATAAGGCCATCACCCTAGGCAAGCAATCCATGATATTTGAGTTACTACAAGAAAAAGCAATTATATATAGCGAAGAAGAAAGTTTTAGACAAGGATTTGAAAGCATGTATATCTAATTAAAATTGATTTTTAGGGATGAAAATTATATATATGACAAATGTGACAACTGTAACTGAACAATGTAAGTTTTTCCTACTTAAAATCCTCCCTAAAACCTTTTCCTTTTTTTTTTGTTTTGAAACAACAGATTTATTAAGAAACATGAAGGGCCTAGCAAAGCACTAGAAACCCACACCCTAAAACCTTTTCCTACTGTTATATATGGAAGATCGTTGACCGAAATAAAAATCTGTCTAAAACCTTTAGATCACCTTTTCAAGCTTTTAAATACAAAAGAAAATTTTCTCAAAATTCCGTTTACTTTTAGTGGTCGGTACTACCGTTGGCAAGACATACAATTTTTTAGTAGTAGTTCTATGTTGTCTTTTTTATTTTATTTTTTACAACAGTTGACTAATCCAGATGATCCATCACACAATGCTAACAACCACTACGATATAAACTATCCCTTCTCGTAGGTGAAGAGTTGGTTGTTAGAGAAATTATTTAAGAAATTATGAGATTCATTTAACAATTTAATTTGACAACTAATTTGATCGTATGCTCTTAATTTTACTTTTGACGTTAGCGCCTATGGTGTCATTAGTTTTTTTTGGAGTCAATTACATATTTGGTCCCCGTGGTTTAGATATGTTAGGACCAAATTGTCCTAATCAGAGAAAGTTTTATAAAGTAAGCTTTGAGAAGGTTTAATTAGTGTTTAACTAGTTAGTTTAGCTATTGGGCTTGGGCTTCGGCTTTTGTATTTAGGCCCCATATATAAAGGGGTTTAGGGTTGAGAGAAAGGTGTGAGTTCATTTCAATGAGAGTCTAGTAGGTGTTTGTGTGTTTTTCTTGTAAGCTTTAAGAGCTCTCTAATAAACACAAGAACTCATCTTTTTTATCTTCTTGATTTCTTGTTGATTCCTCTTATTGTTTGATTATTTGGGACCAACAAATGGTATGAGAGCCAAACAAATTAATAGATTTGTTTGTTCCTATGGAATCATTCAAAGAGGATTTTTTTTGGGTTTTGAAGCATTGTTCTTGAAGAAAAGTTTGAAGATGAGTTTTGGGGTTTGGATCTTGATGGAGATGATGAAGATTGATGTTTGGGTTGTGATTATATTCCGACTCGGGAAACATGAATAACCCGACTCGGGTATTCGAGGTTTCCCGACTCGTTCTTAACTGGAACCCTTGATCTTTCAAATATCCCGACTCGGGAAACATGAATAACCCGACTCGGGTATTCGAGGTTTCCCGACTCGTTCTTGAGTGAAACCTTTGATTTGTTAAAATCAAAATAGGAAGTGGGCTTTCGATTGTTGGTTTGGAAATTAATTTTGAATTTTAAAAGAAGAAACAAAAAAAAAATTTAATTGGTTTCCCGATTCTCAATTCAAGAAATTCAAATTCGTTTCCCGACTCCTACACGTGCTGCACCAAAAAAAAAAGTGGGTCAATTGAGATATTTATACTTTTGGTCCTTATAGTTTGAATATGATAACACTTTATCGGTCAAGTTTGACCAAGTTGACACTGCCAGCCCTTGAACTATCAATTATATTTATTTGTCAACTTTGGACAAATTATGCAAATCCAGTCCCTGTACTTCCAATTTCAAGTTTTGTCGAATTTGGTCCCTGCACTTCAAGTTTCAAATATATTCAGATTTGGTCACTCAAGTTCAAGTTTTGAATATTTACAAGATTAACCCCTAGAGTTCAAAGTTCTGGATTTTTACAAATTCAACCCTTGGAGTTTGAAATTTTCACATCTTTCAGGAAAATTTATTTTTTCTGATTTGGGATTTCCAGGATTCGGGGTTTGGGACTATTTGACAGAATCTTTTCCCGAGTATGCTAAATTGCTCAATTTCAGTTCGGGAATTATCTTCAGATGCGCTTTCATGTTCTTCAAGATTATACGATCAATCGAGCTTTCGAGTTTTATTCTTTTTGGGCCACAATTTCTTAATGGGCTTTGATGCTAATTTGGCCCAAATGATTGATCACTTTCTGCTGCGCTCTAGACCCACCCAAATTCAAACACAGTTACGCTTCAAAATCCTCGCGCTTAAATAGCCACCTTTCTTTCCCAATTGGTTCGTAAAGATCTCATCAACCCAGATTTTAGCCCAAATTCAGTTTTCAATCATGAAAATTGAATTTCTCTCGTTTCCCAACTGCTCCAGATTATTTGAAGTCATGTCAGATTTGTATCGATTTCAAAACGACGGTGATCGGATTCTGCATTTGGTTAGATTACTCAGAAGGCTGACGCTCTGCAACCATTATTCTAGAGTTTTATTAGATGGAATTATTCCTCTTAGGCGTGAGAGTTGAGTTTTTCCTTTGGATGCCACCTTCGGTGAATTATTCCTCTTAGGCGTGAGAGTTGAGTTTTACCGCTGTGGAGGTTCAGTTGCGATCTAGAATTTTGAGTGACGGTCGTCGTCCATCTGACTAAGAAGACTAGATCTGGATCTGATTGCTTGACATTTTGGAAGATTTCAGGAAATCGACTATTTTCTGAGTAGTAGAGAGATCAAAGCAGAGCATATCGTTCAGCATCTACTCCTAGTTTTTCATTCCATACGGTGTTTCGGTGATCCAAGCTTCGGTGTTTACCCTGTTGTGAACTTATCAGATTTAAAGCTCTTATGCTGAATTCCTATTCAACAAGGGGTCAAAGACAGAACTTTTACTTTTCTTGCTGATCTGCACGGTAACTCACACATGCATCTATCCCTTTGTTTCTCTTGGCTGGAGATCAACATAATTGGATGAATCAACATGCTCTGGCTCAAGCTGTTGTATTCTGCGGTTATCAGACGTGTCGAGTTATTTACAGGTTGAGCTGTAGTTTGTGCAATCAGTCGCGGTTATTGCAAATCGGATCTGGTCTTTCAGTTGAAACTGAAGATGAAGAGCTACAATTGAGGGGGAGCTTGGAGATCAAAATGTAGCCGAACGCCACTAAAGTTTTCTGAAGAAAGCAAGGGGGAGAAGATCTGAGATGCTTCCTTTATAAAACTTTAGGGGGAGATTGTTAGGACCAAATTGTCCTAATCAGAGAAAGTTTTATAAAGTAAGCTTTGAGAAGGTTTAATTAGTGTTTAACTAGTTAGTTTAGCTATTGGGCTTGGGCTTGGGCTTTTGTATTTAGGCCCCATATATAAAGGGGTTTAGGGTTGAGAGAAAGGTGTGAGTTCATTTCAATGAGAGTCTAGTAGGTGTTTGTGGGTTTTTCTTGTAAGCTTTGAGAGCTCTCTAATAAACACAAGAACTCATCTTTTTCATCTTCTTGATTTCTTGTTGATTCCTCTTATTGTTTGATTATTTGGGACCAACAAGATATAACTACACTATTGGTCACTACTTTAAAATAATTATGTAAATGGTCCCTATGGTTTACATTATATTGCATTGTTGGTTCCTATGGTTATACTATATGTTGCACTATTGGTCCCTGTGGTTTACACTATATTATTGCACTCTTGGTCCATATGCTTAACAAATTGATTTCACATGGAGTTAGGGTTAAGGGACCAATAGTGCAATCTAATGTAAACCACAGGGACAAAATCCATATTTATTTTAAAATATAGACTGATAGTGCAGTTATGTGTAAACCACAGGGACCAAATATGCAATTTCACTATTTTATTGGAAGACATAGCGACATCAAACCAAGGATTGGGCCCACCTAAGGACCGGGCCCAACCCAAAGTGACTCCCCTTAGATTCAAACCTAAGTACCGCCCTTAGGAAAACCAACTAAGCTAGACATGAATTGTCCTATGATGTCATTATTAACCTTGTGTTCTACCTAAAATTGATATTTGAGAAGCCATAATACTACCTCGGTAAAAACCATATAGTACTTTTTTCATTTTTGTGTCTTGCAATGGATGAATGTGTGATGTATGGATTCGACATTTACTCTTCACTAACCGTGGTTGGATAGTGCGAAGCAACATAAACTACACGCAATGGCAGATCCAAGAATTTTTTCCGATGGGGGCACCTCCGAGATGAATTAAAGGCTAACAAAGTTCTCTAATATATTTTTTAGCTTAATTACACCTTTTCGAAGGATTTTTAAAGTTTTTTGGTTGATTCAAGGGATTTGTAAGTTTTTTTATTTTATTTTAAGGGATTTTTCGGGTTTTATGGTTGATTTCAGAGGGGGGGTTTTTTTTGCTTATTGTTCCATTTCGAGATACTATTTCTTTTTGACGCGGTCCCATTCGTAAAATCAGCGGGGGAAACTATGATATAAATATTTTTTTAAAAATTTGTTTTTACCTAAAAAATTTGTTTTCTAACTTTTTGAGTGGGGTCCTCCACCCCCCCCCCCCCCCCCGCCAACCCCTCCTTTTATGTTACAGATCCCTCTCTTGCTACACGTCCACCAAAAAACACGTCATTCAGGCTAGTAGAATAATTGGAAAACTTAACACTTATGTGATGACTATTCGCTTCTTTTTTCATACCAACAAACATTATGGGACATACAACTAAACTGTTAGGACCAAATTGTCCTAATTAGTGAAAGTTTTATAAAGTAATTAGCTTTGAGAAGGATTATTTTGTAATTAGCTTGTAGTTATAGCTAATGGGCTTGGGTTTGGGCTTGATGTAATTAGGCCCTATATATAATGGGTTTAGGTTTGGGAAGAGAATGGTGAGAAGTCATTCAATGAGAGTCTAGTAAGGTGAAGTGTGTGTTTTTCTTGTAGCTTTGAGAGCTCTCACAATAATGCAAGAACTCATCTTTTTCATCTTCTTGATTTCTTCTCTTAATCCTCTTATTGTTTGATTGTTTGGACCAACATAAACTGATGGGGTGACCTTGCTAGTGACTTTGGAAAAGTATATTAGAATCTTCAATAATGAATTTATTTCATTATGCGATTATCTCGACTATTTTGGTGTAAATTTGAAACCTTAAGAGCACCAATGTTATATATAATGGCAATACACTTATGCTGATAGAACGTGTGTGCTTTTCTTGATAAGGAGGTTAAGATAACACTATGTAAAATAGTTGTTATGTCTACTACAGAAGCAACTTATATGTGTGTCTGGTTTTCATACCTTTTTTTTGGAAGAGGTATCCCAGACCACATTGGGCCCAGACTAATCATCGGCATTTTTGGGCCGAAACCCGACTACTGAAGCATGCAGCCCGGGGTCGAAGCCCCCGTACCTCCAGAATGCGTCCCCCAAGGCTCGAACTCGAGTTCACCACTATGTAGTGCCCAAGCCTTACCACTAGGCTAACACTCCTTTGGTTGGTTTTCATATCTTGTCGTGTGTACGAATAATTTAGAATAAAAATATTTAGTTGCATATTAAGTTATATTTGCAATAGGAAACCTTTTCATGTACTTTTCTTCTTCATGTACTCCTCAAACTCTTGGTAACAGTTATATTTTCAGCAGATAATTAGAGTTTATTATGCGAAGGTAAAGACATGGGAAATAGGCACATTATTACTAGCACATAACGATAGCACCAAAATCCACGAAAATACGTGATGCTAGCAACCATGTTTGTGGAGCTGAACGAATTAATAAGTGGCAATGTCTCGATTGACGACAATTCGAAAGTATTGGTATTAGGAAAAAGTGATAATCTTTTTCACACATAGAATGGTAGCCATCAATCAATCTCAAATATCTAACATAAATATGAAAAAGGCAATATTTTGGGGATTTTGGCACCTATACGGCTATACCCATAAACCCACCCCCCCCCCCCCACTTTAACCTTATACTCATTTACTCTCCCATTTAGCAACTCATACCCATAAAAGTCCGTTATAGGTCCGTTATAACTCCCTTAAGGGAGTTATAAGGGAGTTAGAACTCCATAACTCCCTTAAAGGGAGTTAGAAAAAAAAACATCGTGTTCTCGAAACTTTTTTACGAAGGAAAGGAAGAGAAAAGGAAGGAAAATAAGGATGAGTTTTCTTCCAAAACTTTCCTCCCATATTTGGACGGAAAGCTAAGGAAAGAAACTTTCTTTTCCTTTCTTTTCTTTTCTTTTCCTTCCATTTTTGAGAACACAAATAGAAAAATTACCTTTTTTTCCTTTCTTTTCTCTTCTTTTCCTTCTCTCTTTTCTTTTCTTTTCCTTTCCCTCATTTTTTCGAAAACACAGCATTAGAAAAAGAATATCACATGAAAGATTGTAGTCTTTTAATATGTGACCGGAGAGGAGTAAATATTTCTCAGAACATTGAGTGTGAATCAAATCCATGTTTAAATTGAAATTGAGATACAAGATCAGGATAAGAGACTTAGATCACGATCTCTTTTTCTTCCTCATACCTGAGTTAATTTTTTTTGGAGGTATTGGGCGCGTAATGATGCAATCATGGTTAAAGAAGTGCAAAATATGGAATCCGTAAATTCAATATATATATATAGAGAGAGAGACAATAAGTTCAAATGTGAACTTAATTTTGGTTATGACACGAATCCCGGTCACTCATTCGTTCAATAAAGGCGGCTTTGACTAGGTTCCCTCCATTAATAATCTCCACCCTCCCATGAATCGTGTCAATCATCCGATATCTCGTCCACCGTAACCGAGGATTTGTGGATGGGATTCGTCCTCACGTTCACAACCAAAATTGAGTTCACATTTGAGCCTAATCATATAATATATATATATATACATACATAGGGGCGGGTTCAAATGTGAACCACTTTTTGATTGTGAACGTGAGGACAACCGAGAGCGCGACACGTGGCGGATGACTAGGCTCCACATCATGTCCACGGCGGATGACTAGGCGCGATTCATGGAGGGCATTGAATTAAAGAGGGGGATCACACTCAAAGCTGCCACGTGTCGCGCTCTCGGTTGTTCTCACGTTCATAACCAAAAAGTGGTTCAAATTTGAACTTTCCTCTACATATATAAACCTATTTATATATAAATGAGTTTACACGATTTACACGTTTGTGTTTACAAAATAACTTCCCTATATATATATAAACCTAGGGGTGGGTTCAAATGTGAACCACTTTTTGGTTGTGAACGTGAGGACAGCCGAGAGCGTGACATGTGGCGGATGACTAGGCGCCACGTCAGGTCCACGGCGGGTGACTAGGCGCGATTCATGGGAGGGCATTGAATTAATGGGGGGGACCACACTCAAAGTCGCCACGTGTCGCGCTCTCGGTTGTCCTCACGTTCACAACCAAAAAGTGGTTCACATTTGAACTTTCCTCTATAAACCTATTACAAGACGTGCGAAGTCAAGCTTTTGTGTGGTTGTTAGAGTTGTAGTATATATGGTACGTTTCTCAAATGTCAATGTTAGGTAGAATATATATATATAGGGATATATAACGTATATATAGTTTCATCATAGGTGATTATGTCATCAAAAAATATAGTAAATCAAGTTAATTAAATTAGTTATTGTCATATAGTAATTCGTTGAATCACTCTCTCTTCAAACGTGGTCTGAATAACCTTCTCACCGTGATCCACAGCCGAAAAAATCGTCGCCCCGCCGAAAGCAAAGTCTGACAATTACGGGCCTTCCAGCTCCGGCGACGATCTCGGTTCTAGCTCAACCTCATTGCCGGGTTCAAAGAATCCCGGCTCCATGACTAATTTAATTTAATGCCTTTTTAAATGTCTCTGTAATACTAATTTAACAATGTCATGCATACCAATATTGTGTTTAATTTTCCTATTGATTTAATTCCAAGTCTTTGGACCAAATCGATGCAAAAGCCTAATTACTTGAAAAATTAATTAATGAAGAGGATGCAAGTTTCAATATCACAACATGCACACTGCATTTAGTGGTTCCAAGGTAGGTTACCATAAGCGTAATGAGAAAACGAAAAATTCAATGAAGATGTTGGTGAACCACTGCTAATGGGAAAAAAAATGAAGATGGTGGTGAACTGGTGATGAATTTTGGTTGCCAAAAGAAAAAGAGAAAGAGGGAATAAAAAAAAGGAATAAAGGAATAAAAAACTCAATTAATTGAAAAGTACACCATTTAGGTAAATATGTTTAAAATAATATCTATTTGGTAAATATGTTTTAAAAATACATCTATTTAGTAAATAACTCACGAATCAGCTCTTCACATAACTACGTGCATGTATTTATTGTCCTATAATAATGTATGAATTGGTCAACGTACTGCATGTAATGTGAGTCCCAATCTTAGTGATAAACGATGAAAAATACAGGGAATCAATGCTTAAACACGAAGTATTTGGGTAGAAGTGGTGAACAAGATGATATTTAGACAAAAAGGATTTACGTTTTTGACACTTGGAGGCGGCTTGAGGTCGAAGAATGGGTCCCTAAAGGTATCGAATTAGCCTCCTTGAACACGAAGGGCTCAACCTGAAAACGGATGCGTACGTAGAACTCAGAGAAATAGTGATAACCATGCCGATAAGGTCTGACGTCGACACCGTTGATGAATGTTCTCTTCGTCCTAGCTCTTGCACCCTTTTGGCTTATACTAACCTTGTGGGCATGAACGTATGCAGTTTGCGCCGTCTCGGCGGCTTCAGATGAGAAACTCCATACCCGACTACTGGGGACTAGATGTGTAGCTTTTCTTTCTAGAAGATCCTTTTGAAGGACTCTTCCAAAAGGGTCTGAATATGACTGTGTGGTCCCAACGGAGTTGAATGACAGGTGGAGTAGTTGGCGTTAGGGAAGATGGTGGAATCTCTGCCTGATCGCTTGGAAAGTTTGAATTTGTCTGAGCAGAGCCTGTCGTAGTCAGAACGGTCGGTTGAACTGATAGGTGGAACTCATCATAATCAGGTTGATAGTGTTTCCTCTTGTATGTATGGCTCTAGCTCCTTGCTAGCTTGTTCTTAATACATTGTTTTCTTACGGTCCAAAAAAATAGAGCTTATCTTATAGGTATATGCAAAGCTTAGGTATATGCAAAGCTTTTAGCTTTGCGTTAAAACTATCGTTGTTTACCAATGGTTTCATTAATTGTGCCTTGTTCTTCTATAAATAGCATTTTTGTTTTTCTCCGCATTCTTAAAAAGCTGACCAATAATTTACTTATAAGGTCCAATCACCTACATATATTAAGTGGCGTTTTTTTGCTTTTTTACATGAAATCCTAGAAAAAGAAAGACACTTTCTCGCATCGAGTTGAGTTAGTTGTCTTTAGTTTACAGGGCGCTTCCCGTAAGTCTGTAGATGCATGTAGGAGGCAACACTTTCAGTTAACTTAAACGGTAAGATTTTAGTTCCTTAAAACTAGGTGGTACTTGGAATTTTTTCGCGTTTGGATGTAACTTAATAATTTTATTGTGACATATAATGTTACATACACACGACATCACATTAATAGTAGAAATAGTACAAGTACCCTCCTTGCTTCATACACAATGAGGTTGTTTATTTAGAAAGTAAATGCAATACCACCAACAGCAAGCATATATATATATATATATGTGCATGCACCCCGGCCTAATTGTCATAGGGAGAAGCTTCAATAATGACACCAATAGTGTTGAGGTGATCCCCATTGCTTCCAAAGAATCCGATGATCTTACCCTTAGCCACGGGCAGTGACATGTAAGTGCTACCATTTGCGCCATATTCCCCGTGCTTGCGTCCTTTGCTGGTATAAAAAGCCAAGGACCTAATCTGGGTAGTATCATCCTATGTTCCCGTCAGCTTGGTGATGACTTCGTCGTGTTCCTTAAGCTCAAACTGAGTACGACCCAAATACATCCATCCATCATAATATATTAGTGCTATGTAACATATATAAAAATATATAACATGATGATCGATGAGCTAGCTTACCGTATGATTTTTGCCACCATTGCCACCATATGTCTGAGAATTCTGTTCGCGCCCGTAAACATCCTCATAAGCGAACGTGATGGAATCTATACTATCTGCAGCAGCGATGCGGATCTTGGTAAACTTACTAAGATATTCTGGTTGGAACTTCCAAAGGGTAGCTCCTTCATCTTCACATCCCAAAGGTCCAACCTCGACGGTAGCAGCCTCGGCGGTATTAGCCTCGATGGTAGCCTGGATCCAAAATATATACACAATAATTAGTTAAGAAAAACTTATTGAAGTATATATGTTACCTATAAGTATCCAACATATATAACTAGTGTTAATTAATCATTTATATATATATATGTAGAGGAGAGTTCAAATGTGAACCACTTTTTGGTTGTGAACGTGAGCACAACCAAGAGCGCGACACGTGGCGGATGACTAGGCGCCACGTCGGCTTCGAGTGTGGTCCCCCCCTTTAATTCAATGCCCTCCCTATGAATCGCGCCTAGTCATCCGCCGTGGACTTAACGTGGCGCCTAGTCATCTGCCACGTGTCGTGCTCTCGGTTGTCCTCATTTTCACAACCAAAAGGTGGTTCACATTTGAACCCACCTCTATATATGTATACGTAATTAAATGAATGCTTCATCGATATATAGCTTATAGCAAAATTAACAGCATATATACCATGTTTGTTGCTTATATATGGATATTTGAACAATGAGAGACAAGTTTCTTATGTTTCCTACAAGCTTATTTATAGAAGAAATATACCTGATGTGCAGCTAATTAACTATTATTTTTTTCTATTCAATAATTAATTAATTCAATCAAAACATGCATGGAGTTAATCCTAACAACCAATTTCCTGTATAATGTTAAAGATTAATTAGCTGGTTAACATGTTATCCAAATTTGTTATTTAATTGTGGATGCAGAATTTAATTTATGAGATGGATCGATCCAACAATTTAATTAAGGGATTACTTCTTCAAAATGTATTCAACTATCCCCAATATGTATCCACCTAAAAAAATTCCTTTTTATGTATCAAACATTATTTTTTAGTCTGTTGTGTGTATTTTTGAGTTTATTATGTGTATCCAACTATCCCCCAATATACTATTGTGTGTATCAAAAATACACATAATAGACTCAAAAATAAAATTTGATATATACAAAATGATTTTTTTTTAGGTTGATACACACAATAGTATATTGGGGATAGTTGGATACATTTAGAAGAAGTAATCCCTTTAATTAATGAGGTATGCCCTTCATTTGTTGACGACATAATTAGCATCCAATCCCTAACCTTGATATTGAGTTTTTTTTTAACAGCAAAAGGCGGAAAGCCAGCTTAGAGCTTCGGCAAGGTCATCACCCTAGGCAAGAAACCCATGATATTTGAGTTACTACAAGAAAAAGCAATTATATATAGAGAAGAAGAAAGTTTTAGACAAGGATTTGGAAGCATGTATATCTAATTAAAATTCATTTTTAGGGAAGAAAATTATATATATGACAAATGTGACAACTGTAACTGAATGTAAGTTTTTCCGTACTTAAAACCCTCCCTAAAACCTTTTCCTACCGTTATAAAATGATGGTTGTTGACCGAAATAAAAATTTGTCTAAAACCTTTAGATGACCTTTTCAAGTTTTTAAATACAAAAGAAAACCTTCTCTAAATTCCGATTACTTTTAGTGGTTGGTACTGCCGTTGGCAATACACACAGTTTTTTAGTAGTAGTACTATGCTGTCTTTTTTAATTTATTTTTCACAACAGTTGACTAATTCAAAGGATCCATCACACAATGCTAACAACCATTACGATATAAACTGTCCCTTCTCGTGGGTGAAGAGTTGGTTGTTAGAGAAATTATATAAGAAATTATGAGATCCGTTTAACAATTTAATTTAACAACTAATTTGATCGTATGCTCTTAATTTATTTTTGACGTTAGCACCTATGGTGTCATAATTTTTTTTATATTTGGTCCTTGTGGTTTACATTTAATTGCACTATTGGTCACTACTTTAAAATAATTATGGAAATGAACCCTATGGTTTACATTATATTGCACTGTTGGTTCCTATGGTTATACTATGTTGCACTATTGGTCCCTGTGGTTTACACTATATTATTGCACTCTTGGTCCCTATGATTAACAAATTAATTTCACATGAAGTTAGGGTTAAGGGACCAATAGTGCAATCTAATGTAAGCCACATAGACGAAATCCATATTTATTTAAAAATAGGGACCAATAGTGCAGTTATGTGTAAACCACAGGGCCAAATATGCAATTTTACTATTTTTTTGGAAGGCATAGCGACATCAAACCAAGGATTGGACCCGCCCAAGGACCGGGCCCAACCCAAAGTGACTCCCCTTGGATTTGAACATGAGTACCGCCCTTAGGAAAGCCAACTAAGCTAGACATGATTTGTCCTATGATGTCATTATTAACCTTGTGTTCTACCTAAAATTGATATTTGAGAAGCCATAATACTACCTCTGTAAAAACCATGTAGTACTTTTTCATTTTTGTGTCTTGCAATGGATGAACGTGTGATGTATGGATTCGACATTTACTCTTCACTAACCATGGTTGGATAGTGCGAAGCAACATAAACTACACGCAATGGCCGATCCATGACTTTTTTTCTAATGGGGGTACCTCTAAGATGAATTAAAGGCTAACAAAGTTGTCTAATATTTTTTAGCTTAATTACACCTTTTCGAAGGATTTTTAAAGTTTTTTGGTTGATTCAAGGGACTTGTAAGTTTTTTTTGTTGATTTTCAGAGATTTTTCGGTTTTTATGGTTGATTTTAAAAGTTCTTTTTGTTTATTGGTCGTTTTCGAGATACAATTTCTTTTTGACGGGGTCCAATTCGAAAAATCAGTAAGGTACACTATGATATAAATTTTAAAAAAATGTTTTTACCTAAAAAACTAGGATTTTTGACCCCCACCCCCTCGTTTTATATATGGTATAGATCCACCCCTTACTACACGTCCACCAAAAAATACGTCATTTAGGCTAGCGGAATAATTGGAAAATTTAACACTTATGTGATGACTATTCCCTTCTTTTTTCATACCAAGAAACATAAGTTCTATGGGACATACAACAAAACTAATGGGGTGTCCTTGCTAGTGACTTTGGAAAAGTATATCAGAATCTTCTATAATGGATTTATTCCATTATGGGGATTATCTCGACTATTATTTATATATATTAAAGGAAGAACCAAAGAGAATGACTTGACATCATGACAAGGCTTCATTCCTATTTTTCTATTTTTCTAGATTTTTGAATTTTTTAAATGTCTAAGATTGTAAAGACTTTTTTACCCTTATGTATTGATGTTTGTTTCATTGTAAACAAGGACTTTTTTGTAACTTACATGTTTGCAATTCAAGATAACCTACCAATAACCTTTTGGCTTTCTTTCTATCTATCTCTCTAATAATTAACTATTAATTACTTTTCAATTTTGATTAAGTTGTTAATTACTTTTTCGTCCAAGTTAATAGTATATATCTTATGATTTGTGAGTCCTTAAAGTTACCACCATCATAAATAGTAAGAGTTATTCTTAACCTCTCCATCTTCGTGTGCCCTCATATATATTCCTTTCTTATTCACCTCTCAAATCCATAATCTCTAATTAGTCTCAATTACTTTCTTCGGTATTTTCTTACTTATACATATTAATATGTTGTTGACAGTTTATTTTGTTTCTACAGATATTTATGTAGGTTATTTGAACACAAATCACTCAAATTGTCAATGTATTCAGAGTTGTCAGGTTTCGTTTTGGGATTTTGCGGTTATAAGGTAAGATTATGTTTATGATTACCATTTGGCTTATCATCTAAGATAAGGATGTTATGCACGTAATTTTTAAGATTTATAGCACTGTAATTTTATGTGTGTTTGTTTTGTGGTTTGGATCGCATAATAGTTTTGTGATTTTAATCACAATATGGTTTTATATAGGTTTGGTTCGTGATTTTCATCACATTTGTGCAAGTATGTTCGACAATTTGGTGATTTTGATCGCACTATAATGTCGTATTAGGTTGTGAATATTTTAATTTTTCAAGTTAAATATGTGATGTTGTGGTTTGGATCGCATAATAGTTTATGCATTTTATGCATTTTGTTTTGTGATTTTAATCACAATATGGTTTTATATAGGTTTTGTTCGTGATTTTCATCACATTTGTGCATGTTCGACAATTTGGTGATTCTGATCGCACTATAATGTTGTGTTAGGTTGTGAATATTTTGTTTTTTCAAGTTAAATATGTGATGTTGGACTATAAAAATCGTGAAAATAAACACTATAAGGTAAAAGTGGTTAGTTTACAAATCTAAACATTTAATCTCATATGTTTCCGATTATGTTAACATATTTGATTTATTTCTTGGTGTACACTTAGTACATATATCAATTACATTTTCTCTTTATATACTTACACAAAAAACAATAATTAGAAAAAGAGTAAATTATGATTTTAGTTCATGCGGGTTGTTTAAAATTATGATTTTCGTCCATGCGGTTTAATAATTACCATTTTCGTCCCTATGGTTTGTATTTTGTTGCTATATTCGTTCGTAGGCACTAATTTCTATATTCAAGTACAAAGGACCAAAATATTAAAGAAGTGTAAACCATAAGGACCAAAATAACATAAGTTATAAATCATATGAACGAGAATAACAATAATTTACAAACCATAGGGACGAAACTGAAATTTCTAAACCATAAAGAAGAAAATCAAAATTTTTAACAAACCACAAAGATTAAAGTAGTAATTTACTCTTAAAAGAATTACAAAAGCTCTCTTTTTGGCGTTGGATAAAAAACATACAATTATTATTCCTCATAAAGTAGATTAAAGGAAAATTAAATATTTAAATTCAATACTGGATAATTGTTACTTTTACAAAATAATAAAAGTGTATCAAATTTCTTTGTTATAGAGAAATGATGTAAATTAAAATTATGAAAAATAAAATAATTTGTATCGAGTTATGATCTTTCAATAATAGATTCGTATCCAAATGTCTAATTAATGATAAAAAGATATTAGCTTTATGCCAATAAAATGAAAATAATTTATATCCACTAATGATTTTTCAACAATAGATTTCATATTGTTGTAAATATATAGCTCAATATCCAAATGTCTTATAATTGATAATAGGAGATTTTACATTTAAGTATTGTCTTAAGCTTTATGCCAAACACAATGCACCTATATATATTAACAAAACCTTAATACTCTCAACTTAATATGGTTTCATTTTAATAAAAATGCTATCGTATTTCATTAGTTGTAACGACTAATTACGTTTCATGTTAATTTGATTATATATTTCCAAACAAAAGAAACTTTTTCATTGTGCAACGCGTGATGTCAATCCTCAATATAAATATATAAAGGAAGAGCCATTAAATTCAATGAGAACCTTTCATTGGTATTTTTCTATTTTCTTAGAATTTAGATTTTTTTTTGTAAAGATTGGTTTTTATGAATGGATAGAGTATTAGTGTTGTATAAGTTGTCCCACATTGATAGAAAAGAATAAATTGGAAATGAAAATATGTATATAAAATGTTGATTAGGCTCAATTATTTATCAAAACATCCGATGGTGAATTATTGCAGTTTCTTGATTGTTACACATTTTAAATAACCGTATAAACTATAAAGTATAAGATAGTAGTTTAAAAGTTTAACTAGATTTTAATCTAAATAGTTGGTTTTTGTATACATGAGAACATATTTATACAATAGTTAGATAATTTATTATTTATTTTATAAAAACTAAATTTTTATGAAATAATCTCAAATTATTATTCTAATAGTATGTTAACATCTTAAGAAATCCTTAAGATGATAACATGAGGCAATAAAGTTTAAATATTGATCAAATGGTGAATTGCGATGATTTATTGATTGTTCCACATTGGTGAGAAAGAGTATTTCATGCATTATTTAAATATCTTTTTTTTTCATTTTATATAAACTAAAGTTATATGAAAATATCTCAAATATATAACAATGTTTTTAGACTAACACAACGAAAGATAGTGACAATCTACATATTTCTAAAGTGTTACTTATGCTACCGCGCAACGCGCGGTTTTGCCACTAGTTTTGGTGTAAATTTGAAACCTTAAGCACCAATGCTATATACAATGGCATACACTTATGATGTTAGAAGGTGTGTGCTTTACTTGATATGAAGGTTAAGATAACGCTATGTAAAATAGCTATTATTTCTATGAGTCCAAAATAATGATGTAAACAAGATGTGGAACACAAAGTTGTAAATATGCAAGACTAAATAACTTAGTGTTTGATTTTTGTAATAAAGAAAAAGAAGACCACAAAGTTGATGAACAAGATAATGCTGGTGAATATGGTGGCTATCACTTCTCCCAAAAGTTTGGAATTACAACACATGAAAATGAAGCCCTAGATGCTAATGGTCTTTAAATAACATCTAGGCAAGACAAAAGTTACATAAACAGTCCTTGAAGTCTATGACTTCTTACAAAAGAGGACTAAAGCTACTAAACATTAAACTAAGAAATGAGAAAATACATATAGGCCCTTTGACTTACTCACACCCCAAAATAGGGTCTAACAATTTCTACTACAGAAGCAACTCATGTGTGTTTTAGGTTTTCATATTTTGTCGTGTGTACTAATAATTTAGAATAAAAATATTTAGTTGTATATTAAGTTATATTTGCAATAGGAAACCTTGTCATGTACTTATCTTCTTCATGTACTCCTCAAAATCTTTGTAACAGTTATATTTTCAGCAGATAATTAGAGTTCATTATGCGAAGGTAAAGACATGGGAAATAGGTGTTAGGATTATTTGACTAAAAACAATTAAGTAGCAAAAACAAAAACAAACAATCCTGACAAAGATCCAACCAAAACTTATTAGATACAATATCAAGAGGGTTTAACAAAATTACCTTTTGTTGATACCAAAATGGCTCCGGAGGCTAGTGAGGGATACACCGCTACTGTACCACCTTGAGATGGGCTGCTAGACCGCCGTGGACTAAATGAAAAACCGAAACGTGGTTGTGGGTGTGTGTGGCCGGCGCCAAGAGGGAGAGGGAGAGAGGGTTTGGGTTTTCTTTGTGAAAAAGCAACTAATGAATCAGATGTTTATTCAATTGCCTAAACCCTTTATTTATAAAGGTAAATATGGCAATGTTTAAAAGAATCTCAAACCAAATATAACTCTTGATAATTATCTTTAATTAATCAAACTGTTAATTATAAATAATTATATTTAACTAATAAATAATAAATATTCAATTTATTATTTATTCTTTATCTCTTCTAATAATTAAACTCAATTAATTATTTCTCACACTTAATATCCAAATGATCTCGAATCGGGTGTGTAGCAGTGTGACCCACTGGTGTCTTATAACATTGGACACGGTAATCCTAATTACTGTCTTGCACATAATCCTTTCAGACTCCCACTTGTGCCAGACAAGTAACTTAACTGTCACCATTAGCCTAAGGAGGTCCCTAGCCAGACACTTAGGTTAACCAGGTTATAAGATCTCTTATATCCACAGATACGATTCATATTTGAATTGTACACGGGTTCATTCCTTTTACACACGATATTTCTAAAATGAGTTTTAGACATGGAGCTGAGATTGTTCAATCATAAACTCAAGTATTTCCTGATACTGATCTTGATTGCCTGCAGTTACGGAACTTTCCAAATAACCAATGTTATTCTATCTGAGCATGGCCACGCATTTCTGCCAATCTTAATCATCAGGGGGCCCGGAAATATCTCTCCTATAAAGGAGGAGTAAATTCCATATTGACTACCAGCATCTGCAAACATGGTTTCCGCTGCATCTAGTCACGCCCCTTATAGCCACCCAGTTACGGTGCAGCGTTAGGACGTGCTAAGAGTGTAGTAGTCCTCATGCTCACAAACCAGATATCTCAGGTCTAAGGACAACCTATCATCAAGTCAATGCTTATGACATAGGCTCCATGAAGCAGACTTGAAACTTGTCACTTCCAATACGTATACACTCTGATAAGTATCTATGAATGTTTGATCATATCAACTGTATTTAAACATTCATAATAGCGTTGTAACCTTATTGAGGTTCCCACCTTAATAAGTAGCTATGGACATTTAGATTTTTACAAGACTTTAGAAAAATCATGGATAACTTAAATATGCAAATAGTAATTTTTGAAACATTAATTGAATAGTATCTCCTCATTTCAACCACACTGTGAAATAAACTCTAATAACGTTTCAAAATATTACATTAATAATCGATAACATAAACTAACTACTAGTATCCAGGTATTGCATCCCTATGGAACTAGCATGGCCCTCATGCTTTATTCTAGCTAGCGGCTTCGTTAGCGGATCTACGACATTCTCATTCGTCGGAATCTTGCATATTCTCACGTCTCCTCTTCCAATGATCTCTCGGATGAGGTGATACTTCCTAAGTACATGTCTCGACTTGTGATGTTCTCTTGGCTCTTTTGCTTGTGCTACAGCTCTAGAGTTATCACAATAGATGTCTACGGGTCTAGAGATACTGGCTACAACTCTTAGATCCGAGATAAAGTTTCTGAGCCAGACAGCTTCCTTTGTTGCATCTGATGCTGCAATGTACTCTACCTCTGTAGTGGAATTTGCTACGGTGTCCTGCTTCGAGCTCTTCCACGAGATCGCACCTCCATTTAGGGTGAATACATAACCTGACTGTGATTTAAAGTCATCTCTGTCGGTCTGGAAACTAGCATCAGTATATCCTGTGACACTAATCTCATCCTCAGATCCTCCAAAGACCAAGAACATCTCTTTAGTCCGTCTCATATACTTGAGAATGTTCTTGACAGCCACCCAATGGGCTTCACCTGGGTTCTGCTGGTATCTGCTCGTAAAACTTATTGAGTAAGCAACATCAGGCCTTGTACATAACATGTCATACATGATCGATCCAATTGCAGAAGCATATGAAACCGATTTCATTTTGTCCTGATCTTCACTAGAAACAGGACATTGTGCTTTGCTTAGCACTATGCCATGCTGCATTGGAATAAACCCTTTCTTGGATTCATCCATCCTGAATCGTTTCAGGATTTTGTCAATGTATGTACCTTGACGAATCCCGATAAGCCGTCTAGATCTGTTTCTATAGATCTTTATACCAAGTATATAGGCGGCTTCTCCAAGGTCTTTCATTTGAAAACATTTGCTTAACCAAGCTTTTACACTCTGTAAAGTTGGTACGTCATTTCCAATGAGTAGAATATCATCTACATATAAGACCAAGAAGGTTACTACACTCCCACTGAACTTTGTGTAAACACATGGCTCAAACTCACTTTTAGTAAAACTAAATTCTTTGATTCGTACATCAAAGGGTAAGTTCCAGGTCCTTGATGCTTGCTTTAATCCATATATGGATTTTAGCAATTTGCACACTTTATTAGGATTCTTTGGATCTACAAAACCTTCCGGTTGTTGCATATAGACGTCCTCTATTAACTTCTCATTCAGGAAAGCCGTCTTAACATCCATTTGCCAAATCTCATAGTTGAAGTACGCTGAGATGGCCATCAGAATCCTAATGATTTTAACATTGCTACTGTTGAAAAAGTTTCATCATAGTCGATACCATGAGTTTGCGTAAATCCTTTTGCTACCAGTCTAGCCTTAAAAGTGTGCACATTTCCATCCATGTCAGTTTTCTTCTTGAAAACCCATTTACGTCCAACAGCCCTACAGTGTTGGGGTAAATTTGTCAACTCCCATACTTGGTTGTCGTACATAGACTGCATCTCAGCCTCCATGGCTTCCTGCCATTGTTCAGACTCACTGTCTGATACAGCTTCTCCATAGGATGTTGGTTCATTCAAGTCTCCTTCATCCTAGGAGACTAGAAACCCAAGATACCTATCTGGTTCTTGCCTTACCCTAGTGGATCTGCGAAGGTCCTGTGTTTGCACTTCCTCAACCGTTTCCGGTTGAGTCTCAACAGGTTCTTGTTGAGCGACTGGCTCAACAATCGGTAAAGTGACATCTTCCTCTACTTCTTGAAGATCTACATCATTTCTGGTATTCTCAGTGCTGAGAAACTTATCCTCCAGAAATTCTCCATTCCGAGCCACAAAGACTTTGTTCTCGGTAGGATTGTAGAAGTAGTATCCCACTGTAGTCTTGGGATAACCTACGAAAATGCACTTGTCTGATTTGGGTTTGAGTTTTTCAGAGGTTGGTCGTTTGACATATACCTCACAATCCCAAATCTTGAGAAAAGACAGTTGAGGCCTTTTACCCGTCCAAATCTCATACGGGGTCTTTTCTACCGATTTAGTTGGCACTCTGTTCAGCATATGGGCCGCTGTTTTGAGCGCATGTCCCTATAATGATACTGGTAATGAGGAACGTGTTGTTCCAGATTCAAGTTCTAATCAACATGTAATCAAGTAGAGAATGATTTGAAAGCCATATGTCATTGATTCTTGATGAATTGATTACACACACTAACCACACCAAGAACACACACACTTAAGAAGTTAAACTCTCTCAAATCACTCTCTTTCACAATGAAGCGTATGTGCATGTCCTCTACTCTCCAAACTAACTCACATTGGGTATTTATACCCAAACCCTTACAACCCTTCAACTTTGAACTAATTACACTTTCTACCCTAAGAAAGTAAAACTATTACAAAGTAACAATCAAAGGACTAAAACAATAAACCAAACTTTGACTTTGTTGCCCACTTTGACTTTGCCTTTTTCTTCACTTTTAGCACCAACTTGTGATCTCGGATACAATCCGATTTTGCACCCAACAATCTCCCCCTTTGGATTCGAGATCACAAAAAGAATTAGGCAAACGTCTTCAAGAAAGCATCAACACTTTAAGCATCAACGATAAGTTTCCTTGAACGATAAGCTTCCGTAATAATCTTCACGAATCATCCAAATCTTCATGAAGCTTTAACAAACTTTGAACACGAAGCTTTAACAAATCAAGATATCTTCAAATAATCACCAAACTTCAAACATCTCTCGCAAACATCTCTTGTCATATCTCGTAATCTTCTCTTTGACTTGACATTTCGGAACCATCTCCCCAAAGTATCTTCAAAAAGCATTTCTCGACTTTACATTTCTAAACCATCTCCCCCTTTTTGATGAAATATGAAATAATCATCAAAATCTATAGAAATGTATGATCAGAACAACTCATCTCGTAAAGATACAAAACATGTAAAAGTACCACCATAGATATCAAAAACCATCGCACATAACCATCTCCCCTTGTTACTCCAGAATTCCCCTTTTTACTCCAAAGGAATACCGTCAATTCCAAAAAATAATCCGAATCTTTTCAAATTCAGATTTAAGTGGGAAAATCCTGAAACAACTAATGAATCAGTTAGAATGCCTGTGAGAAGCACAAAGCAACTCAGTACAACGAATGCACTATATAAGGAGCTTTAGTGATGATCACTCCCCAGGGCTTCCGTTCAATCATCGCAAATACAAAAAGTATTCCTATGAACGTTCTGACAAAGAAACAAATTCCTTGTGTGTATTTGTGATGAAAGAAAATAAGCATCAAGTGCTTTCATAAGGCTCAAAATGTGAAAACATTTCACGACTCGATGTGTAGAAATGAAGTTCGAAGGCAGGGCAGCTTCCTTCTGTTTCAATATCGATTTTCCAAATGAAAATCTGATAGATTATGTGCTGCGTCCCCGTGATGAAATGAAACATCTCCTTGTTAAGAAGGAAATGAGTAGCTAGTGGGGTAAAAACGAGAGTCAGCATTGGGCTTTGCCTTGTTTCAATATCGGTCACCAAAGAATGTGAACCAATAGAGTATGTGGTTGCCCGGCTAAGAAAAGGTTGGTGCAGAGTTTTCTTCTTTTTTTTTTAACTCTGTTCTCACACCCTCCAAATCTTTTAAGCATCCTCACATCTAACCAATCTCTCATATAATATTTTTCCGCTCAATCACTATGAGAATAACTCGACCACCTGAGTCATCTCCCCCATTCTTTGATGTAGACCCCTCACTCATTTCTCAAGGATAACTTCTTGGGTAGGATTGCCGGTTCTGGAAATCCATAGAAGTTCTATTAAGCTCACACATCCCGTGAAATAAGTTTCCTAAACATGAAAGGACAATGATTCATCGAGTGAATCAATGAGCCAAAATGAAACATGCTCGAACAAATATATATGAACAATATAGGAGCATACGAATGTCGTCAAACAAGTATATGAAAGGAAGAACATGAATGATATAAACTTGTTTGAGAAAACTGATTCATCATATGATGTGAGATATGTTCTTGAAAAACTTTGGTGTACTCAAAATGAATGAATGTTATCTATACGATCAAGATATAGATATAGCAATGAAGAACGTATCTGATCAATTAAACGATGAAGTACAAATAGGAAATAGCAAACGAGCGTATTACCACCGAAAAATATGGTCATATAGAGACGTGGTAATAACTAAGTCAAAAGAAGCTCAACCGGTGTGTATGAATACTTGAAAAGTATGTGAAAAGATAATACGCAAGTATTAACCTTTGGAAACACACGGTTAGAAAATATCCGTCAACTCATCATGATATGAAAACATGGAAAATCACACTTCTAATTCGAAAAATCGTTTGAAAATCGAGAAGTGAGTTTGAACATTTAAAAAATAGTTTTTCATACCTGAAAGTTGTTCATCTTTCAAATATGTAAGCATGAAAGCTTATTTGAACACTCCCCCTAAAAAGAATATCTCTTTTATGTACTCCCCCTCAAATGAATAACCAATTATTTCTATTTAAAACTCCCCCTCAAAGTAAGAATAGTACCTTGAAGTATACAATGATGATCGGGTTCTGAACTGTTGTATTCAGAAGCCACAATACATTGAAATCCGAGTCCTAAACTGATTTATTTAGGAACCACAATACATTGAAATCCGGGTCCTAAACTAGTTTGATTAGGAGCCACAAGCTTGCAGAAACTCCCCCTTGAATAATGCATTAAAGATATGGGGACCTGCAAAAACAAAATCATACAGATTTTGGTATCCACTTGAAAGTGGATCCTCTTTTGTTAAAAGAAGTTGGTTTATAATTCGGAATACTGTAAGTACCATACCAACTTTCCGACGATTCTTTTCGAACAAACTTATTTGTTCCACAGTAAGAACAACATATTTTCTTTTGAGATAATCTGACCATATGATTTACAGAATAAATTGGATCAGATTTAACAAAAGATTTAGCTTTAAAAACATTGTTCTTTTGAACATTTTGTTTGGGAACAAATAACTTTGGTTTATCTAACTTTGGTGTTGACCCTTTAACTCTCCAAACAAACTTACCTTTCTTCGAATGATTTTTACCTGAACCATCAATCTGATGATCATAGAAAAGATTAGAAGGACGAATCTGATTAGTTGGTGTAAAACTTTTTGTTGAAGAAACATCTGCATGAATAGAACTTGGAGCAGTTTTGAATGAACACTCAGAATCAGCATAATCAACATATGGTGATTGTACTATAACATCGGGACTCTTTGGTTCATTCAAATTAACTTTAAAAACAATATCTTCAAGATCTTTCACCATTGCAGATAAAAGATTCTTTCTTCAACTGTTTCATCAAGTTTCTTTTTCAGATTAGAACTCATAATCTGTTCTTTCATGATATCAGAAGACAATTCAGATAATCTTAATGTAAGCTTCCTTACTTCTGTCTCAAAAACCCTCTTTTCCTCTTGAAAATCATTTTTCTCAAAGGTTGGTTTCTTTAGTTCAGCAATCAGTTGCTCAAAACCTTTTATCTCACACTTTAAAAGGTGTTCTTTTCTTTTAAAAGCATTTCTCTCATCCGAAAGTTGCACTTCTAAATTAGCAATCTTTTTCCTAAACAGAACACTCTTTTCCTCAAAAGATTTTCTTTCTTTTCAAAACCTTTGCTCTCTTCCTCAAACTCAAACTCAACACATCTATCTTTTTCAACACGAACATTCTTTTTCTTCAAACCTTTCTTCTTACTTTCAAAAACATTCTTCTTTTTCTCAAAATCTTTTCTTTCATTCACAATCTGTCTCTCTAAATCAGAAATCTTCTTTGAAAGTTTATCACTTTTCAACTCAAAAGATTTTCTCTCTTTCTCAAGAACCTTTCTTTCTTCTTCAAAAACCTTTCTTTCATCTTGTAACATCTTTTCAATCTTAACCAACTCACTATCTACAACATTCTTCTTGTTGGTACAAGAATCGGTACAAGACTCAAGAGTATCAAAAACATTCATTCCATCATAAGAGTTGGAATCATCATCATCATAACAACAATTAACATAACATGTTGATTCAGAAAACTCTTTGAAAATCTTGTTTTCTTTTTGCTCATCAAAAACTGATATCTTCAAAGAAAGTTCGTTAATCTTTGCTTCCAAAGCTCGTCTTTCTTTCTCAAAGTTACTTCTCTCGATGATCACAATTTTCTCAAAATCATTTACTTGGTTTGAAAGTTCTATCACTCTCGAATGAGAAGATATAAGTTTGTTATCAACAACTTTCTTATCTTCATCTAATTCATGAACTTTCTTTTGCAAACATTCATTTTCTTTCCTCAAGGAAGTTACAAGTTTTAAGTTCTGAGCATCTCCAAAAGAATGTTTTAACAGTTCATCATGCTCATTTTGCAAATCAATTTTTAAACTTGTAATCACACTTCTTTCGTTGGAAAGTAAATTGTCAAGATTAGTAACTTTAAGAAGAAGCTCAGCATTTTCAGCTTTTGTAACAGATAAACTTTGCTGAAGCTTAGTTATCTGTTTTGACAATTCTGAATTCTCCGATTCTTGCCCTTTTTCACTCTGTAATAACTTCTCTAAATCCACAATCTTCATTTCTAACAAAGATTTGTCAGAACTCAATTTTAGATTTTCCTGGTTTAGCTCAAAGACACGATGACTGTATGTCATATAATTCTTCCATAATGTATGATGGTCAACTAGCTCCGTCATCTTGACTAATACAAAAATAGAACTTGAAAATGATCGATAATTCACTGAAACTGGTAGATTTCTTCTGAACTGCTGGAGGTATGCAAATCGGAACACTTCTTTTGATCAACAAAAAGGTTAGTGACAAAAGTCAAAAAGTCAACAGAAAAGTCAACCGGTGAATAGTGAAATCCCGAGAAAAAAAATTTTTCAAAAATTTGAAAGTTGATTTTGACCGCGAAATTGAAATATTAGTCCAAAAATACAACCTCTCGGAAATCACCAAAATTTCGGAAAAACCGGCATTTTTCGGGAAAAAATGACCTTAAAAATGACTGAACTTTTTCACCGTAGAATCAGATAAGAAGTCTTAAAAAGTTTACGTGAAAAAACGCCCGAAAAACGCTTCCAGACTTTTTTTTTTTTTTTTTTTTTTTTTTGCTTAAACTAATCCGATTCGGAAAACACTATATTCCGATTCGGATTTTTTAATTTTCCGAATCGGAAAAGATGGTTTTCCGAATCGGAAAAATAAACTTGATAGAGTTCCGAGAAAAATTTCGAGTTGGTATTTGGGCAATTTCCGAATCGGAAAATGATGTTTTCCGAACCGGAAATTGACTAATACCAAGTCGGAAAACGAGTAAGATCAGATCTAAACAACAATACGAGTCCAAAAAAATTTTCCGATTCGGAAAACTTCAAAATTCCGATTCGGAAAACTTGTATTTTCCGATTCGGAATTTATGAATATTCCAATTCGGAAAATATGAATACCAGTTCGGAAAACCGAACAAAAACCGAGCAGAAGGTAAAAAAACTCAAAAATTACTGCTCAAATCACCAAATTTTGACTCAAAATCACTTCCTAACACAGTAAAAACATCATATTAACCACAAACAATCAAATTCAGATCCAAATCATGATCAAATGAAGAACATCAAAACTCAAACCTCCATTTTCAAAAAAAACATAAAAAAGTCAAGAAATCATACCAAATCCAAGTGAATTTCCAGCTCTGATACCACTTGTTGTTCCAGATTCAAGTTCTAATCAACATGCAATCAAGTAGAGAATGATTTGAAAGCCATATGTCATTGATTCTTGATGAATTGATTACACACACTAACCACACCAAGAACACACACACTTAAGAAGTTAAACTCTCTCAAATCACTCTCTTTCACAATGAAGCGTATGTGCATGTCCTCTACTCTCCAAACTAACTCACATTGGGTATTTATACCCAAACCCTTACAACCCTTCAACTTTGAACTAATTACACTTTCTACCCTAAGAAAGTAAAACTATTACAAAGTAACAATCAAAGGACTAAAACAATAAACCAAACTTTGACTTTGTTGCCCACTTTGACTTTGCCTTTTTCTTCACTTTTAGCACCAACTTGTGATCTCGGATACAATCCGATTTTGCACCCAACAGAACGACACATCATTGATCATACCATGTCAGGCAATGTACGATTCCTCCTTTCTAACACACCATTCATCTGAGGTGTATACGGAGGTGTGAGTTGTGAGACAATCCCACATTCCATTAATGATTGTCGAATTCCTGACTAAGATATTCCTCACCTCGATCCGACCGTAAAAACTTGATCTTTCTGTCATGTTGATTCTGTACTTCATTCTGAAATTCTTTAAACCTTTCAAAGGCTTCAGATTTATGTCTTATAAGATAGACATAACCATATCTACTGAAATCGTCAGTAAAGGTGATGAAGTACCCGTATCCTCCCCTAGCTTAATGACTGAAAGGTCCACACACATCTGTGTGTATTATTCCTAACAATTCATTTGCTCTTTTATTATCCTTATTGAAAGGCTGTTTTGTCATCTTGCTAGATAAACAAGATTCACAGTTATTAAAAGGTCTAAAGTCAAAAGACCCCAGAAGTTCTCCTTTCTAGAGTTGTTCTACGCGTTTCTTGTTTATATGACCGAGACGACAATGCCAGAGGTAAGTCTGATCCTCAATTTCCTTGGATCGTTTACTTATATGATAAACTTCTTTATTTTCTTGTAGATTTAACACATATAGACCATTAGACGGTGTCGCTTTGAAATAAAAGACATCAGTTTTAAAGCAAGAAATAAGTTTGTAATCATATTTATAATAAAAACCTTGGTCTACAAGTAAATCGAAAGAAATAACGTTTTTGATCATCTTAGGAACATAGTAACAATTTTCAAGTTCCAAAACTAAGATTGTAAGTTCCTACGGCTTCAGCTACAAGCATCGTGCCTTCACCGACTCGTAGGTTCGAACGATCCTTCCTCAATGTCTCCCTTCTTTTGAATCCCTGTAAATGATTACAAATGTGGTTACCACTGCCTGTATCAAGTACCGATGATTCATAAGAAGTGATCAAACAGTCTATCATAAAGATACCTGGTATATCGGGTAAACCGATATCTAGCTGGTCGATGTCCATCGAGTGAGCACAAATATCCTTGCTACCGAATTCTGGGCAACGCAGATCTCCCAACACGTTAATCCAATCACCGTCCATGAGTTCAGCAGCTGCTGTGGGTCTTGGCTCCAAACTGGCCAAAACATCCTCATGGAACTTTGCCACATCCATCTTTGGCTCTCCCATGTACTCACTAGCTGTGGTACGTATCTCTTCTGTGAGGGAGAACCACATGAGGTGTACTAGTTCCTCCTGAACCATCTTGTATCCCATTCATGACAAACTCTTAAAGAGCCTCCTCATTTCTAGGAGATGTTCTTTAACGGATTTGTTGGGTTTTTGTGGATCCCTCGCATCGAACTGATACGAGGATCACTGTGGATCTCAATCCTAACTGGAAGAGATGCACGGTAAAACTTAATGATCAAACTGACCAAAAAGGTTTAAACTTTATCAAACCTAACTGGTTTGATTGATGCGGAAGCTTTAGAATTAAAAACCCGAAAAATATTCGTAGATCTTAATCGTTGATTTATTTAATCCTAACAGTTCAAGGTTGTTACCTGGATTGCTTGAGCTTAATCCACCCGTGAATGATCAGACAAACAACCTTCTAGCCGGTTCTAATCCCGAGATCACGAAACTATCTGTTTTGCGAGATGTCAACCGAAAAACCGAACTCCGTAGGGTTTGGGGTTTGGTGCCGGTTTTGGGAGAGAGGAGAGAGAGAGATTTTTCTTTTTGGCTTGATTGATGAATGAATGAATGATAACTGCTAAACCT
This sequence comes from Centaurea solstitialis, assembly GCA_030169165.1. NCBI lineage: Eukaryota > Viridiplantae > Streptophyta > Magnoliopsida > Asterales > Asteraceae > Centaurea > Centaurea solstitialis. Next base: position 21,801 of record JARYMX010000030.1, on the reverse strand, counting down.
TAAGCTTATATTTATAAGGCAAAGTTTCCTAGTTACCATATAACTCTATAATTATCTTTTGATAATTATCTTTTCTTTCTCCCAAAGAAAAGAATCTCCATTAAACTAGGTAATTATACTTTTATTAATTAATAATCTATTATGTATTTATTTTTCTTAATAAATACATAATTTACCAATTAATAAATCTATATATATATATATATATATATTTATTTACCTAATAAATATATATAATCCATTTCAAACCTTTATCTTTGGGTTTCTTACATAAAATACCCAACTGGTTTATAATTAACTATTACAAACCCAATCTTTCCAAACTGGGATTATATTGCCTATTTGATTTATAGATCATCACAGGTGTGACCCTCAAGTGTCTTATAACATTGGATGTGAAATCACTGGTTTGTCAACTTCTGCACATAATTACTAACAGACTCCCACTTATGCAAGTTGGCAATACCGTCTTGATTACACGGACCTAAGGAGGCCCCTAGACAGGCACTTAGGCTAACCAAGTTACAAGAACTCTTATACCCAGATAGGTGATAATACATTTCCCACAAGGAAATATCATTTATGAAACTGTTGTTCATAAAACGGGTATATCTTGGCTTTTCCCTTTGCATCACGATATTTCGTCTTTGAGTATGAGCTTGGAATCAGTCAACTCTAAATACTCAAGATTCTGTTTCTTGACTATCTGATCTCTACTGATAGGTAAACGACAAAGAACTAATCAGTTCGTTTGGGCATGGCCATGCACTTCATCAGTATATTCAGTCAGTCAAGGGGCCCAGAAATATCTCTCTTCTGAGAAGAGGTGCAAATCCCATCTTGCATATCTGCATTTAACACCACGGCTTCCGCTGAATCTGGTTACGTCCTTTATAGCCACCCTGTTACGGCGTAGCGATTGAACGCACTAAGTATCCAGCAGTCCTCATGATATCAAACCAGACATCTCAAGTGATAGGGACAACCATTGTGAGATTTTACTTATGACAAAATCCAAGAAGTAATCTCAACCGCGGATCACGTCCAATATTCGCTACTCTATCGAATATATGTGCAACTTTTGGTCTACAACACTTGTAGCTGTTATTCAACTACTGATCATAACTACCCAAAAGTTCACAATGACTTTAACACCCTATCAAGTTCCCATAATGATAAGTTGTCAGGGACAAGTTTCGAATGAAAAACTGAAAACTAGTTTCATTCCTGGATAATAAAACATGCAAAATATAAAAGCGACAAAGAAATTAATTTTGTATAGTCCATATTACACTCTGTAATAATAACAAAATTTAATAACATTTCTTAATTACTTTTATGGTGTCTATTCAACGTTTGTTAAATACTGGTCTAAAATGAAGTATCACCTTTCTTCAGTTTAGACTCTTTGATTAATGTTTTCCAAATTAATCAAAGTGACAACCAAAAACAATTCAAGTTTGTATTTCTTGATACAATTTACTTGATTGTGCTAATCTTTGTTTTGCAAACACCTTAAACAAAAATTAGACTCTTCCTTTATCATATTCCCTGAACTCGGAGATCTGGAAAAACTCCTAGTTTCTCTGAATATGCAAAGCTAGATTGCAACTTTCCTTAGTTGTTGTGTAGATAAGTGATTTCTACCTGAAATCTGATAAGATATTCATTTACCAATCTGGCAAGTATCATTTAGTTTTATTAAACATTCCAATTATTGATTTTTCTTAAAGTCATTTGTAACTTTTTAATTTGTTTCAAAGACTTTGAAACTTTTCTTTTACCTTTTGACTGAAAGGTATATAGTACATCTTTATATCCTACCTGGATTATGAATTCCTAGATGTATTTTAATCAATAATTATATCATCTATTCTTTATCTTAAACTAGATAGGGAATTAACTGGGATCCCACTGACCTATATGAAAACTAACTGTTACTCAAAATTTAACTATTGATTTAGTCAAAAACTTTGATTAATCAATTCTATTTTAAGTAACATACTTGAGAATTTTATCATTTATAGAACCTTTAACTGGATTTTATAAAACCCTAACTCCAAAACTTGGAATCTTTCTCAGTTTTATAAATACTGATATTAATATCCTAAATTCTCTTTAAAACATTTGAGTAATTAATTTGATCATAAAATGCTTTTATAATCCTTTACTCATGAATGTTTTATTTCAAAAACACATTCCTATAAAATAGTACTTCGTGTGTTTTTGACAGTTTTCATATAAATTACTTCATTTTAATTAAAACTATTGAAGTAACTTTGTCACTGTAGTAGACAATATCTAGGATCTTTTATCAAATCAATCAGATTCAAATTATTAAGCACAATAGATATTTCAATGTCAAGACAATAATTTTAAATTTAAAACGATAGAATGTAAATATAAAATTACTACCATCCAAAATTAACTGTTTTAAAACATAAGCTTAAAATAAAAATGTCTTGACAAGAATTGAAATGAACTGGTACTTAAGATCCTCAGCAACTCCTGGGCACTTCACTTCTGACCACCTGCAATAGTCATTTGCTCTAGGTATCAGTATACTTGTTAATTAACAAGTAAAAGTGACAGATTTAAAGCAATCATAAATATCTGAGGTTTACATACCTGCTTCATGACGCTTTGGGCAGTTCTGCCTCCAGTGACCGACTTCATTACACGTGAAGCAACGATTCTCGGTCCTAGCTTTGTTAGGCTTAACTTTCTTGCCCTTGCCCTTGCCTTTGCCATTCTCACGAACCTTGGGTGCACTCTGGACAGCCTGAACTGGACCTTTTCCTTTACTGATGCCTCCATGCCCATGCTTCTTTTTCACCCCTCCATCTCTCACCATCAGTACATCTTTTGTTTTGTTCTTGGCCCCCATATTCAACTCAGCAGTCTTTAGCATGGAGTGCAATTCAGCTATTGTCTTCTCCATGTTATTCATGTTATAGTTGATTACAAAAGGCTTGTAATCTTCTGACAGTGAGTTGAGAATTGAATCCGTTGCTAGCTGCAACGGAACTGGGTGGCCGAGCCTTTCCAGGTGATCCATGTGCCGCTTCATTTTCATGACGTGGTCACTTACTGAGGTCCCCTTGATCATCTTGCACTCGTTGAACGCCTTAGTGGCATCGTAACGTTCTATGCGTGCTTGCGTTTGGAACATGTCCCTCAACTTGCGGATCATGTCATAGGCATTTGTGTTTATGAGCCCCGTTTGTAGATCTGGGCTCATGGTTGCAAGCATAAGACAACCAACATCCAGCAAATCGTCGGAATGCTTCTTATGAGCGTTCCTGACAGCAGCCGACGCATTTGCTGGAGGGGCCTCTCCCAGAGGCTCTTCCAAGACGTACCATTTCCTTTCATGCTTGAGCACAATCATCAGATTGCGCTCCCAATCAAGGAAATTGGGACCAGTGAGTTTATGTTTCTCGAGGATGGAGCAGAGAGAAAGATTGTTTGTGTTGGATACTATGGTTGCCATCTACACATTAAAAAAATTGGTTTTAACAACTGTAAGTAGACTACTTCCAATAAATATCAATAAACCCTTAAATGATCAATTTATTAGACGAGGATCCTTATTTCATACGCCCTGATGTGCGGTATGCTCACGTTCCACCAGGCCCACGTATTATTTCAGTAGGTAAGGACTTTTACCAATCATATCTAACTGATATGACTCCTAGATCTTTTCGGGATAACGATAACTATTTGTACATGTTTCAGTCCCTCTAAGTGCATTTTGGCCCGGTACCACCCGGTGAACTTAACAGAACCAAAATAGATCTCACCATTTTGGGACTTGGACACTTTACTCTGGCCGGTACCACCTGGAAATAATACGCAGAGTCATGTAATCCCCTCCAGCTTCGGTTTGAACGCGGACGTCCAAGGTGTGCTCACTTACAACGCCCGCGTACCTTACGCCGGAGGTGCCCCCAAATGGGCTGCACTACTGATCTATGATTTTTTGGGGTTTTGATCAATTTTTAAAAAACTTTTAGTATCTAGTGTTTTGAAAAAACTATAATTTTGAAAAACTGATTGTTTGAAAGGTAACTTGTGGGTTTTTAAACTAACTGTTTTAAACACACACTCCTTTTAAAACTAACTGTTTTAAGGCCACTTGCTAATTCAAAACTAATTGTTTTGATAGCACACTAGTTGATTAAAACTAATTGTTTTGTCAACTTAAATAAAATCATTTTATATTAGTTTTTAGATAAAACTATCATTCAAAAAGTTTTGAAAAACTGACAATCTTAATTATAAAACCTATATATTTTCTTGTGATATAATCTAGTTTTAAAAAGCTCTCTCTATTTAAAACAACAGGCATATCAATATCACAACCACGCAGTTTTAATAAAGCAATAGCCATGCAGTTAAAACGGATTATAGTTTTGCCAACTGTATTCCTAAGGACCATTAATGACCTATCACTATAGTATTTCTATCTCTTCGTGAACCTCCCACTGGCTTTGGCATCTCCGATGGAACTCCGAAAGAAATACTCAATCCTTTTGGCGTGCTCCCACTGGCCTCGGCACCCTCGATGGAAATCCCGAAGGAAATAAAGTAACTATCTTAAGGTCATTATTACAAAAAGGGGTTGTAAACGGCACGCAGGCCTCCCCGGAAACAAGTCAAGGGTCTAAGTTGGCAAATACTATAACTTATATATTTAACAACCACACATTTATATAGAACATAATAGCACATAAAGTAAACCTAGATCCGTGAAAAACTATCTTGTTTCGTTTATCGCAAAACTTGGTTCTTATTGATTCATAAAACAAACTGTTTTTCAAACCAGAATTAATAAAAAAACTATAAACGAATAAAATCATTTTATAAAGCAGAAGCCAATTTTATAAAATATTCGTCTTTTATCCAAAACTGTATCAACCCGGATCCCCAAACAAACTCAAACCGGATCCCCAAACAAACTGGTCGGGAAAAATAAATCCAAATTGTGTCGTGATTTGACCAACTGGTCAAAACATGACACAAAGCCTATTTGACCAAACAGGTTAAACAACTGGTTTGATAAAACGAAAAAATTTAATTTTAATAATAAAGTAAAAGATTAATTTGGATAAACAACTAAAAACTAATAAACCCTTTTTGGGCCATACTGGGTTTTGGGCCTGTTAACAGACTCGACCCAAAACGACGAAAAACCCTAGAGGGATGGCTGCTCACGCCGCGAGGGCACGGCTCGCGCCGCGAAAAGTGAGACTGGCTCGCGCCGCGAAGGTTCCATCAGGGACCTGTTCGCGCCGCGAGGCCCTCTTTAGCTACTGCCATCGCCACCGATCGCCACCCACAGGTGGCAATCGGCGCTTTGTGATGGAACAACTACCGCCGCTTCTACCCTCGATCACCATTTGAAAAACAGCGGCGGCGATCAACGCCACCTATGGGAGGCTATCGACCACCGTCGTTTATCGGCCGGCGATGACGAAAGCTTGAAGCCACCGCCGCCACCGCCGATGACAACCAAGCGCTGCCACCACCACGTTGGTGGTGCAGATGCTGTTGATCCGCAATCCGGCCATAGCCAGGTGCGGTGTGGGTGTCGATTTGATTGTGCGGCCGGCGATAGAAAAACAATATCATCACCGTCATCTACCGGCGACGACGGTAGCAAGGAGAACACCACCGCCGCCACCGTCACTTGGTTTGAAAACGCCGACCACCACCGATCTGGCGGTTTGGCCGTGGCCATCGCAAACACCGCCACCATCTTGCAGGTGGTGCAGCCACGGTGGTTCGGTCCTCCGCTGAGTGCGGGTTCGGACTACTGTGTGTGGCACTTGGCCACCGTGTAACCACCATCAACCATCGCCACCACCAAACTGTGGTCTGGTGGTTTTCGATAATTGCAGACGCCGCCACCACTTGCTGTGGTGCGGCCGGCGTTTACCTTCGACCAGATGCCGTGGGGCGTGGCCCGACCACCACGTGCGACAATCGGCTTATGCCCGACAACAACGAAGAACCACCGCCACCACAGCCGTGACTAGGGCAGCAAACAGCCGCCATCGCCGCTGTGGTCGGCGGCGACATCCGCCACCGCATGACCTATCAGCTACCACCACAAAACGGTGGTGCAGCCGAGGTTTGGTCCGGCCACCAAGCGGTCGGATTGGGTTTGGGTTTTCGTACGATAACAAGGCTTTGAATAAAAATCAAATTTTTTATATAAACAATTTTAATTAAACTTGATACACAAGAAACAATTTTAATTTTAAACGGATCTATAAACTGATAAATAAAAACGAAACGATTAAAACGGTGCTCTGATACCACTGTTGGGTTTTTGTGGATCCCTCGCATCGAACTGATACGAGGATCACTGTGGATCTCAATCCTAACTGGAAGAGATGCACGGTAAAACTTAATGATCAAACTGACCAAAAAGGTTTAAACTTTATCAAACCTAACTGGTTTGATTGATGCGGAAGCTTTAGAATTAAAAACCCGAAAAATATTCGTAGATCTTAATCGTTGATTTATTTAATCCTAACAGTTCAAGGTTGTTACCTGGATTGCTTGAGCTTAATCCACCCGTGAATGATCAGACAAACAACCTTCTAGCCGGTTCTAATCCCGAGATCACGAAACTATCTGTTTTGCGAGATGTCAACCGAAAAACCGAACTCCGTAGGGTTTGGGGTTTGGTGCCGGTTTTGGGAGAGAGGAGAGAGAGAGATTTTTCTTTTTGGCTTGATTGATGAATGAATGAATGATAACTGGTAAACCTTAAGCTTATATTTATAAGGCAAAGTTTCCTAGTTACCATATAACTCTATAATTATCTTTTGATAATTATCTTTTCTTTCTCCCAAAGAAAAGAATCTCCATTAAACTAGGTAATTATTCTTTTATTAATTAATAATCTATTATGTATTTATTTTTCTTAATAAATACATAATTTACCAATTAATAAATCTATATATATATATATATTTATTTACCTAATAAATATATATATTTATTTACCTAATAAACAACCTTCTAGCCGGTTCTAATCCTGAGATCACGAAACTATCTGTTTTGCGAGATGTCAACTGAAAAACCGAACTCCGTAGGGTTTGGGGTTTCGCGCCGGTTTTGGGAGAGAGGAGAGAGAGAGAGAGAGAGAGAGAGAGAGAGAGAGATTTTTTGGCTTGATTGATGAATGAATGAATGATAACTGGTAAACCTTAAGCTTATATTTATAAGGCAGAGTTTCCTAGTTACCATATAACTCTATAATTATCTTTTGGTAATTATCTTTTCTTTCTCCCAAAGGAAAGAATCTCCATTAAACTAGATAATTATACTTTTATTAATTAATAATCTATTATGTATTTATTTTTCTTAATAAATACATAATTTACCAATTAATTAATGTATATATATATATATATTTATTTATTTACCTAATAAATATATATATAATCCATTTCAAACCTTTATCTTTGGGTTTCTTACAACAACTGGTTTATAATTAACTATTACAAACCCAATCTCTCCAAACTGGGATTATATTGCCTATTTGATTTACAGATCAGGTGTGACCCTCAAGTGCCTTATAACATTGGATGTGAAATCACTGGTTTGTCAACTTCTGCACATAATTACTAACAGGTTTGACCCTTTTCCAGTTTTAGAGAATAAATCTCTTTCATGATTAGATACTTCCCACTGTTCTTTTAGAAGCCTACCTGGCTTTCTATATCTTTCATGACCTCATGGCAATACTTAACTCTTAAATCAGCCGTGAACTCGGGTGAGGTAGAGAAGGATAGAATCGACATTACATCTGACTCGTCAGCCATGAATTTAAAATAGTCTGCAAAATCCTTTTCAGGAGAATTGCATTTGGGTCGTGAAATGGGTTTCTTAATCACATATAGCTTACCTTGTGCATTCAGGACATTGTCGAGATGCATTTTCCAGACTGGAAAATTTTGGCCTGTAAGCTTCCATTTCCCCATTATAAGATGGAGAGATTCCTCAGGTGAATAAAACGGGATAGCAGTATAAGACATCTACAGAAAAATAAAATTCCGATTTAGTTATTCTATTTATATAATTCTAATAAATTATTACCTTAGAACAATAAGTTTATTATACTAGAATCCATATTTCACATGATTTGACGAGCGGTTTGATCACACAAGTCATCTCATGCTATTTCTGGTAGGTAACAGCTTTTACCAATTGTGTCTTTAAACGAAGATACGATTTCTAGATCATCGGGACATCGGACATTAAAGTCCGTGCATATTTAGTCCCTCTAGTGTGTTTTGGCCCGGTACCACCCGGTGAATTGTAACAAAAACCAAAATAGATCGCACCATTTTGAACTGAATGTACTCTGGTCGGTACCACCCGATTATCGCAAAGTCTTTTCACCCCCTTCAGCTTGGGGTTTGAACGCACGTGCCCAAGGTTTGATCTCTTCGAGCCCCAACGTACCTTACGCCAAAGGTTGTAACAACCCAAAACCCATAATGATAATAACATGCATATAATATAAACCCCAGTGATCTAAAACGCAATCTCATCATATTTAGTTCAAAAGTAAATAGCTAAAGAGTGCATGCGGAACATCCCTCCACAGCTGAGATTCTATTTAGGTAGATACTAAGTTCTGACCAGCTACGCTACTCTAAGCATTCACCTTCTCATTTCCCTTAGTAGCACGCTCCTTTCCTGAAAAGGTTTTAGAGTTTAAAGAAAACGAGGGTTAGACCGTAAGGTCTAGTGAATTCCCTCAAAACAGTTTAAAAATACAGTCCCGGCCCGCTGGCCGTAAAATCAGATATCACAAGGTGCCAGGAAAAGCATCATGAGTAATAAAGTCACAACACAACACATCGGATGGCCGGATCTCTCAGATTCACAATTAAGGAGTGACGGACGTAGTCCGTGCCTCGCACCATCCCACAATCAACCTTACGTGGCCGGATCTCCCAGATTCTCATTTAAGGAGTGACGGACGTAGTCCGTGCCTCACACCACTAAACTTCCCAGGGATGTATGGTCCCGTGGTACACATTACTCACGATGCAATCCCACAATATTAAAACAGCATGCATATGATGATCATCAGAATAGCATTTAAAGTCATTTGAAGATAGCACAAAATACACTTTTGCAAAGCATAGTAATTCAGTTATGTTCACAAATTTCAGGGTAAGGGAACTCACCTGAGCTTATCTCGCTGATTACTCTATCTCCTGGTATCTGTATAAATTCCTAAGGCATTAGTGATTCGCACTAAGAAAACCCACAACTAGGATACCCCTAGGCAGACCCAATTCGGGAGGCATCCAACTCCAAAATCCCGAATCCAAAGGTTACGAGGTCAAAGTGACGACTAAGTTGGCCAAATCCCCGATTCGGAAATCATAGATTTTCCAATTCGGGAAAGGCAAACGAAGAAAACGAGTTTCCACCCAATCACCCAAGCAATTTTCCCGATTCGGGTTAAATGCTTTCCCGATTCGGGAGACATGAACTCCCAATTCGGGAAACATGAATTCCCGGTTCGGGAAACATGAATCCCGATTCGGGGAACATGAGTTCCCAACTCGGGAAACGCAACCAGATCCGGAAAATATCAAAATCGGCCAAGAATTGATTCTAAGTAGATCTAAACGCTTCCTAAATCATTACAAGATAATCCTACATCATATAACAACGATTTTACACTAATAGGGTATCGAATCTTACCTCGAACGACGAAATCCCGCCCCCGAAGATGAAGAATGGCTCTAAACTTGATTTCCACAACACACACTAATCACCCAACTAAGTTTTCCCCAAAATGGTAAAAACCCTAGGTTTATGCCTTAAATAGTATGGGCTAAAGGCTAAGCCCATACCATTTTTGGTATAAGCCCAAATTCCAAACATTAGGCAGAAATGTCACTTTTCACCCCTAACTCTGAAATTCTTTTCAAACTTGGTCATTTTTAACGAGTGACTAACATTAGAACTAACTTTTAAACTCTGTTCATTACAAAGGTGTCCATAAACGGATCACACTCACTGATCTAAAGATTTTCCTACGGATTTTAGCCAGTTTTTAATTTTCTTTTAAAAAAACAACTGGTTCGAAAAACAAGCTGTAATCGAACTCTTTTGATTCATTAGATTTGAAAAATAATTTGTTTTATCTATAATATGTAATTACAACAAGCCACGCAGATAAAACAAAACCAGTGTCATAGCCTTGCCCAAAACTAATGTCAGTTTCGTGAGCCAACACAAAAACTGACGGTCTAAATCCTATGTGACTAAACAACCACAAGGCATGAAATCTTTGGTGCTCCCACTGGCTCCAACATCTTTGGTTGTGTCCTCATAACTCCGTCTTCAAGCTTCGACCGTCTTTAAAGATATTTAATTATAGTAAAATCGGGTTGTAAGTGGCACACAGGCCTCCCGTCTAAACTAATTAATTTTAAAATTACAACATGGTTGCAAATGGCACGCAGGCCTCCCTTAATAACGAGATAAAACAAAATTAAAAAAAGAAACACAACCACAGGTCTAGGGTCTCAGCTATGACAACTCACAACAGATTAAAATAAACTAACAATAACACTAGTTTGATAAAAAACTGGATTCCAAAATAATTATAAAACCAAAAGAAATTAATAATTACTTTAACAAAAAAATAAAATACCAAAAATTTTATTTTAGGGTAAAATTAAACCCTTATCAGTTCGAAGCCTAACATGGTTCGAATTGATATCGTGGCTCAACACTGTTACCAAACTGGTAACAAACTGGTAACCCTAGTTCTATTCGTGAAATCTTATCGTGATCCGGCCACCGATAGTGACAATAGCACCGAACAATCGCCACCGTCACTACCGGTGATCGACGACAACGGTAGGCTGGCCACCGTCGCCGCCGCTTGGATTGATCATCGTCCGGCGACGACGACGGCAAGGGATCGCCGCCGCCACCGGGTTTCACCATGATCTCCATCACCTCCGTGACTGCAATCGACGGCAGTGGCTTGATCGCCACCACCGCCGTCCGCACGTCGGTTCTATGACAACGACGCAGACGTCTTCGCCGTCGCACGGCGGTTCAGAAACAACCATCGCCGCCACCACCAATTGGTGGTGCGGCTTGCGATCGGCAAAAAACGAAACAGCCACCACCCCGCTTGGCTCGACCTTAGGGCAGCCGACGGGTGGTCTGGTGGCTTCCGGCGCGTCCGCCGATAACGGCAACAGCCGCCACCACCGTCCACCTTCAACGGCAGCATCAATTAAAAGCTACCACCACCGTCGGTGGTTTCTAATATCAAACGTCCACCGCCGCCCGGCAAGGCCGCAAGGCAGCCGGCGGCTTAGCGGCAACAACAATCACACCCATCGCCACCGGTGGTCATCGGCGGCAGCAGCTAGCGACTACCAAGCCGCCGTGGCCGGCGATTAAAAAAACGCCACCGTCGCCGCTACCGGCTGTGGTGGTTTGATTCCGTCGATCGACCACCGTATCGCGGTGGTCGTCGATTGGGTCGTTTGCGATTTATCCGGTGATTGGCTTGGCGGTTCGGCCGGTAATCACCGCCGTTCTGCCACCGATTGCCACGAACTAACGGGAACTAGATAAAAATTCAATTTTTATGAAACAAGATATAAAATCAGTTTTTTAACAGAATCCAATTTTATCAAAACTACGAATTACCAAATCTGATAAGTTATAGGTAGTGGCTCTGATACCACTGTTAGGATTATTTGACTAAAAACAATTAAGCGGCGGAAACAAAAACAAACAATCCTGACAGAGATCCAACCAAAACTTATTAGATACAATATCAAGAGGGTTTAACAAAATTACCTTTTGTTGATACCAAAAAGGCTCCGGAGGCTAGGAGGGATACACCGCTACTGCACCACCTTGAGATAGGCTGCTAGACCGTCGTGGACTAAACAAAAAACCGAAACGTGGTTGTCGGTGTGTGTGGCCGGCGCCAAGAGAGATAGAGGGAGAGAGGGTTTAGGTTTTCTTGGTGAAAATGCAACTAATGAATCAGATATTTATTCAATTGCCTAAACCCTTTATTTATAAAGGTAAATATGGCAATGTTTAAAAGAATCCCAAACCAAATATACCTCTTGATAATTATCTTTAATTAATCAAATTGTTAATTATAAATAATTATATTTAACTAATAAATAATAAATAATCAATTTATTATTTATTTTTTCTCTCTTCTAATAACTAAACTCAATTAATTATTTCTCACACTTAAAATCCAAATGATCTCGAATCGGGTGTGTAGCAGTGTGACCCACTATTGTCTTATAACATTGGACACGGTATCCTAATTACTGTCTTGCACATAATCCTTTCAATAGGCACATTATTACTGGCACATAACGATAGCACCAAAATCCACGAAAATATGTGATGCTAGCAACCATGTTTGTGGAGCTGAACGAGTTAATTGGTGGCAATGTCTCGATTGACGACAATTCTAATGTATTGGTATTAGGGATAAGTGATAATCTCTTTCACGCATAGGATGGTAGCCATCAATCAATCTCAAATGTCTAACATAAATATGAAAAAGGCAATATTTTGAGATTGAGACAACTCTTAGATAAAGAATCGACATGCACCTAACACCGGCGACCTTCTATCTCGACGCCAGCGACTCGACCTACACCCTCAACACCTGCAACCTCTCTCTCGACGCCGACGACCTTCTCTCTACACCCTCAACACCGGTGACTTTCTTTCTCGATGCCAGCAACCCTCTCTCGACGTCGGCGACCCTCTCTGTCAACGTCGGCGACCTTCTATCTAGACCCTCAACAGCGACGACCTTCTCTCTTGACGCCAGCGACCCACATGTAACCATCTCTCTCTCTCTATCTAGCAACCCTCCATTCTCTCGACTCAACCCACTTTGCGTGATCAATTTCTTGTTGTACTGAACCCTAGATTTGTGGTAATCGATTTTGAACCCTTGAAATTGTGTTGTTGATTTGTGGTAATTGATTTTGAACCTTAGATCTATGGTGGTTGTGGACTGCTGGTGGTGGTGGTGGTGGTCGACTGCTGCTGGTGGTGGTAGTGGACTGATGTGGGGGTTGTGGACCGGTGGTGGTGGTGGTGGTGGTTGTGGAACTATGGTGGTGGTGGTGGTTGTTGTGGATCTGTAATGTAGGGGTAAATTGGTCATTTAACCAGTCTTGTTATGTCCCTTCTAGTTTAGTTATGTCCTACCAAACGCTGAACAATTGTTCTGTTCTATCCTTTCCTGTTCTATTCAGTCCTGTGTCGATACCAAACGCACCCTTAATGGTATTGAACAATACTAGAACTATATTAGAATCCATGGGCTTTAATGGATCTTGATGAATCGTGTTAAGTCTTCATGGACTTAGTAGCTTAAAATGAATTGTATTAGACCTTTCATGGGATGTAGTGACTCTTAATAAAATGAACCGAGAACTGATTATGACATAACGGGTTTGGTGATTGTACACTCACTAAGGTCTGAATAAGAGTATAAGACCGAATAAAGCCAAATAAGGCCCCATATATCTGGAAATATTGAACTCTTGGTTACGTAACAATAATATATATTTTTTATATCGATCAATGGTTCTAATTCGTTAAAAAAATATTGAGAACAAAATGATGTTTGCATATAATCATGTTGTGATGTCAATAGATATAAAGAATCGATCGCAACAAAGCGTTTGTTGGCTTGTCGCTTGTGTCTCGTGTTTCGACAAGAAACTACAAATTTACAATAAAATCAACATTTTATTGGAGTGTATTTCACTAGCCTAAAATTAATCTCTTCCAAGGGAATTATCAATTCTAGCCTTCATTATTGTTGTTATATTAAGTGCATGTGCTTGAAGCATTTCTGACTATTTTTAGCGGTCAGTACTGTCATTCGTAATACACACAGTTTTTTAGTAGTAGTTCTATGGTGTCTTTTTTATTTTATTTTTCACAACAGTTGACTTAATCCATACGATTCATCACACAATGCTAACAACCAATTCCGTATGAAGTATCCCTTCCTATGGTGAAGAGTTGGTTAATTGTTAGAGAAATTATTTAAATTTTTTTGAGATTCGTTTAACAATTTAATATGACAACTAATTTCATCGTATATATGTTGTTAATTTATTTATGACATAAGTAGCTATGGTGTAATTATTAACCTTGTGTTCTACCTAACATTGCTATTTGAGAAGGCATATATTACGACTCTAAGACCATATAGTGTTTCATTTTTGTGTCTTGCAATGGATGAATATGTGATGTATGGATTCAACATTTTCTCTTCACTAACCGTGGTTGGACAGTGCGAAGCAATGTACGTTGCACCTCTACCAAAAAATACATCATTCAGGCTAGCGGAATAATTGGAATAATTGGACAGTTGTATGTGATGATTATTCTCCTCTCTTTTCATACCAAAGAACAGAAGTTCTATGGGCCATACAGCACAACTGATGGGTTTTCCTTGCCAGTGACTTCAGAAAAGTATATCGAGATATTCTATAATGGATTTATTTAGAAATTATGGGGATTACCTCGACTATTTTGGTGTAAACTTGAAACCTTAAGAGCGCCAATGTTATGTATAATGGCATACACTTCTGCTTTTAGAAGTGGTATGCTTTTCTTGTTAAGGAGGTTGAGATAAGGCTATGCAAAATAGTTGTTATTTCTGTTACATCATCAACTCATGTGTGTTTTAGGTTTTCATATCATGTCATGTTTAGTGATATTTCTGAATAAAAATATCTAGTTGCATATGAAATTATATTTGCAATAGGCAAGCTTGTCATGTATTTGTCTTCTTCTTGTACTCCTGAAAATCTTCAACATAGTTATCTTTCCACCAGATAATTAGAGTTCATTATGTTGTGGTAAAGACAGAGGAAATAGGAACATTATTACTTGCACATAAAGATAGCACCGAAATCAAAGAAAGTATGTGGTATCTCAACACTTGTGTTAGCAACCATGTTTGTTGAGTTGAACGACTTAATAAGTGGCAATGTCTTGATTAACGTCAATTCTATAATGTATTGGTAAATGGGAAAGTTGATAATCTCTTTCACACATAGGATCGATGGTAGCCATCAATCAATCTTAAATTTCTACTATATTCCAAATGTGAAAAGGAAATATTTTGAGATTAATTGAGACAAGTCTTAGAAAAGGGATATGATCATTGTAGTCTTTCTATAAGAGAATGAAGAGGAAACTTAATAGTAACATTGAACCCTTACACTAATTACTAACTAAGACTAAAAAGTCCCAACATTAACATAAATCTAGGAAAAGCATAATTGGATGTTTTGATGAAGGAGCATTGTTGATTCTTCCAAAAACGTATAGTTTCCACTATTTGACATGGTTATTGCTTATCCCAATGGAAATCGGTTTTATGCTCTAATATATATTATCACATTCCAAGAAATGCGAAGTGAAGCATTAGTTAGTGTGGTTGTTAGAGTTATAGTATATGGTTTCAAATGTCAAATGTTTGGTAGAATATATATATATATATAAGGGTGTGTATATATAGTTTCGTCATAGGTGATTATGTCATCAAAAAATATAGTAAGTACCTACAATAAATTAACTAAATATTGTCATATTAAAATGTATATATAGTCAGGATCTCAACAAATTCTAAATTATATATTTATTTATATAACAACCAATCAGCTCTTCACATAATTATCTACATGTATTTAATTATTGGCATATTATAATGTTAACATTGCAGTAGTGGATATATATATATATATATATATGTATAAAATGGTCAATTACTTAATTGTATGTATAATCTCCAAAATACCTATCTACTTATCTAGCTCCGGTCTATAAATAAGCATGCATGGGATTGAGGCTAGATGTACAATATAAGTTATAGAGACTCTCTTCTTCATTCAAATATTTATATTTATATTTATACATAGGAAAATGGTAAGCTCTTTCAATTCACTATATATAAGTTGTGAACTTTCACTATATATAAATGCTAGGTTTATGATTACTTGTACTTAATTTCTCTTTTAACTAATGCCTACATTACATCAGTTTTTCTTAATTCTATATTTGTTTTCCATATATGTAGAATACCATTCATGGAGAGATTGGACAAGGGGTAGGTAATGGTGGAGCGAATCCCTGGACATTCAAACCAGATGGTAGTATCATCGGTGTTCGTATCGTTAGTGGAGTCGTCATAGATTCTATCCAGATCATTTATGGGGATCACGACCATGTGCAAGATTCTGAAACATATGGTGGCGGTCGTGGTACACGTCACACGGTGAGTTAATCTATATATTATGTATACACGCATAAATAATATCTTATTATTTCTCACACACATACATGTTACATACATACATATATATATATATATATATATTGCGTAAATTTATGTTGGATGTATTTGTCCTACTCAGGTTTTGTTTGACAAAGACGAGTATATCACCGGGGTTACTGGAACAATTGGAAAATTTGAAAATACTACGGTGATTACGTCCTTGACTTTTGAAACCAACAAGGGAAATACCTATGCATTCGGCACAGAAGAAGGGATTCGTTTCTCTTTCACTCGGGGAAAGGTTATTGGATTTTATGGAAGTCATGGGGATTACCTCAACTCTCTTGGTGTCATTTTTCAAGCCTAATAGTCATGCTAAAGTTAGCATACATATATGCTTTAATTTTCTTCCAAATAAACAAGGTTGAGAGAAACCTATGTATGTGAAACAATTGTGTTATTTTCTTCTATGTTTTCGCTTTTAGTTTTAATGTTGTGTGGCGCATGTGTACCTGATATTTGAGAATAAAAATCTTTAAGTAATTGTCCATCTTCAAAATCTTTTGCATGAACTTTATTGGCCTTCATATGCTTCTTAATTATTTAAAACAAGAGGGAACCGTACGAAAAAATAATTTCAAAATCCCAGGTCGTATATCTGCTTTATTTACACAATCAATCTTTGTTAATGAAAAAAGTATCCCTTTTGCACATTTTGATTAATTACGTTATTAATTAATTGATTTCCTATAAATTCTACCGAAATCTATATTAAATTGATTTCCTAAAAATTTTATCTTAAAATGAGGATAGAAATAAAAAATAGTTTTTGAGCATTTCCAGCAAATTTTATAGAATCGGTCAAAAATCCACCAATATCTAATTATAGAACTAGGCATGGGAATGGGGCGGGTTGGGGGCGGGGACCTTGATCCCCATCCCCGTCCCCGAGCCTTCATCGTCATCCCCGGCCCTTCCCCATCCCTACCGGGGAATTTTATCATATCCCCATCCCCGTACCCACCGGGGAACGGGGATCCCCAACGGGGAAACGAGGATTTTATATCCGTTTATATAATCTATTTTAAATTAAATGTTTTAAGATACGATACGTGTTTAAATCTCATATATGTCCAATAAAAACTAAGAATGTATAGTGTAATAATTTATAGACGTAATCGTATAATAATTTATAAACGTAATACCAAAACAAATTAAACTTAATCCTAAAATTATTTTTAATGACACACATTCTAAAACGTATCAATTAATAGCTAAAACCATCAATTAATATTCATAATTTATCACAATATGAACAACCATACAAGGATATAATAGAAAACAATATATAACTTAAATAAATACTTAATATATATATATGTATAGAGAGGAAAAATCAAATACACACCAAGTAATTCGTAAACACTTGCATACCAATCTAAACCATTGATTTACCATTGAATTTTTGATCCGACGATGCATAAATATTGGGGGTGTTTTGATAATATAGCTATGGCAACTAACAATTTGAAATTTGAATTATTAATAGCCTTTAGTTAATAAAATTCATAATTTTAGGAAGTAAATCTCATATGCAAATTGGTGTGTAAGTGTTTACGAATTACTTGGTGTGTATTTGATTGTTCCTCTATGTATAGATATATATATATATATATATATATATACACGGGTACGGGTATGAGGCGGGGCGGGGAGTGCTAAACCCGTCCCCATCCCCATCCCCAGTTTGAGAAAACAGGGATCCCCATCCCCGTCCCCAATACCCGGTTTACCGGGGAATCCCCGTCCCCGACCGGGGCGGGTGGACCGGGTTCCCCGATGGGTCGGGGACAATTCCCATGCCTATATAGAACCCTACAATTACCAGAAAAACCATTTTATAATAAAATATTAGACTAAATTACAGTTCCAGTCCTTATAGTTTTATACTTAAAATGCTTTTCATCCTTGATCTTTACAATAATGTTTTTCCTCATCCCTATACCAGGAAAACCCATTTTATAATAAAATATTACACTAAATTACAGTTCCAGTCCCTATAGTTTCATACTTACAATGCTTTTCATCCTTGATCTTTACAAGAATGTTTTTTTCATCCCTATAACTTTGAAAAACAAGAAAAATAAACGAAAAAAATTAGAATTATTTTAACAAAAATTATTAACATTATTTTACTTTCACAACGTTCGTTTTAAATTTGGAAGGAAACGCAAATAGAATCATGATAATTTCATGTGTTATATGTAAATTTAAAAAAAAAAAAGAATTTAACCAGAAAGAAATAGGTGATGTGGCATCTATTGTGTGTAAGGGTATGTAAGAACATCTCCAAGATCTTGACTATGATATTTTTTATAATAAAACTTGAAAAGTGAAGAGCATTTCTTATGAAACTAAATTCAAAATATCGGCTATATTTAAAAAAGTGCATTTAATCTAATTAGTTAAATTTATAATAAAGAAAATTGATGAAAGTGGAGAATGGACACTTACATAGGCTAAACACCTAAGACAATCCATAATTCCATATAGCTAACCACCCAACACAATGTATGAAATCCGTTATATTAATCTTTCGTATGATAACATATGTAAAAGCTTATGTTTTATTGTGATAAAATCTAACATATTTTATAACCCGGCGCGAAGCCCCGGGCTTTTGATAACTAGTTCTATTAAAAAGATTCAGGAAATAAAATGTGGCACATAGAAAAATTACTTGTGGATCTAGTTATTCCAGGCCTTTTTCATCTTGTGCCTTCCATGAATTGTGGTTTATAAGAAAATTTACCTAATGCATTTTTTGTACATTATAATGTGCATCAATTTCTTATTATAATATTTGACCGATGTAAGAAAAACTTACTTGACATTGCAAAATTTATAAAGGGAAATCACTTGAATACATTCTTTTGGTAATAGAAAAGCTATTTATACAAAAAAATAAGGGCAATAAAAGAGATTGACCAACGCCTATTCTACCTTTTGACAACACAAATAACAATTTGTTCCGAGGGAACAAATTTTCAACATAGCGTTGGTGAGGTTCAACTTTGTTTGGACAAAGCATACAGGGATACCATACTGTTTTACAATGGGATTTTAATTTAATGCACATAAATATAGGTTGACAAGTCTAAATATATCAATTAAAGCCCAAGTAGATCGGTTAAATCCAACTAGATACATTAAAGCCCAACTAAAATCCAAACATCTTGATGGGATTTAACGGCTCTTTATGAACTCTAATAAGCCTCACTGCCTCACTAAGCATTTATGAGTCTTAATAACTTCTAATGAATTGTATCGGCGATGATGGGTTGTATTAGACTTATTGTCTACTAATAAACTATCTTAGGCATGTACAAACTATTTGGACCTTGATCAACTTCAATGACTCTTAATGGCATTGAACTATTTTTTTTTTTTTTTTTGAAAAGAATGGTATTGAACTATACTAGAACTATATTAGGATACATGGGCTTTAAAGGCTCTTGATGAACCGTGTTACTGTCTTCATGGACTTCAGTAGCCTAAAATGAATTGTATTAGGCTTTTCATGGGATGTGGTGACTCTTGATAAAATGAAGCGATATGACCAATAGTGAACTTATTACGTACTAACGGGTTTTGGTGACTCTTAATGAATTGTACACTCAACTAAGGTCTAAATAAGACCGAATAAAGCCAGATAACGCCCCATATAATCGAATAAAGCCCAATGCATTCAATAAAAGTCCAATAAAGCTGAATACAACCTAATGAACTTGATTACAGGTTAATATATTATATTAGTCCTTTATGGGATGTAGCGACCCTTAATGAACTATGTTAGCTAGGCCTTTCGGTCGTGTATGTATGTACATGCATGGGCCTACATGCATGGGATATAGTGAATGATCGATAGTGAAATGTATTAGAACAACGAGTTTTGATTGACCCTCAATAAACTTGACCATACAAGTTTGATGAATGGGTTTTAATGGACATGGTATACAACGTATAAAAATATACATCGTTTCAACAA
Organism: Centaurea solstitialis; assembly: GCA_030169165.1. NCBI lineage: Eukaryota > Viridiplantae > Streptophyta > Magnoliopsida > Asterales > Asteraceae > Centaurea > Centaurea solstitialis. Next base: position 1,393 of record JARYMX010000030.1, on the reverse strand, counting down.
CTCACATACATCAATTACAGTTACCAAAAACAACACATACACACACACATATATAACACATAACACATATATGTGTATACACATGAGTAAATATAACACTAAATAAGGGGGAAAAACAAAGAACAAGAAATTTCATCGCTAATTAGCAACAAATTAGCAATGAAGTTTTATTTTTATTTTTAAAAATTCCATCGCTAATGTCACTAATTAGCGAAGAAGATTATTTTTTTTTATTTTTCATTTATTTTTTTCAAAATTTTGTCGCTAGTTACACATAGACCAACGATGATTTTTTAAACTTTTCATTTTTTTCAAAATGCCGTCACTAATTAGCAACGGATTGACGACGGAATTTCTATTTTACTTTTCGTTAAAAAAATTTAAAACTTTTGTCGCTAATTAGCGACAAAAATTATCCATCACTAATTAGTGACAGAAATTATATATCGTTGGTATCCATAGCCAATGCCCATTTTTCTAGTAATGCAAGTTTATTCGTGAACTATTTTCGAAAATATTAAGATACTTTATAGATAACTTGGAATGCAATTTATAATTTCCAAAATAGTAAATAATGTTAAATATTAATGAATTACGTGCAAAGCAAAGTTACATAAATATCGACATCCGGCCAAAAATGTTTGAAATTAAAGTAACAATGAGGTCATGAGGTGCAAAGAAGCTAAATATCAATTCACGTGATTATTGTACCACAATAAATTAACAATGAATTAATTCAACTAAAATGTTCACCAAAAGGTTGTAATTCGCTGAATCGATTCGTTGACCGCCGAGAAAAGCATTATAAAATAAAGATTTCACAAAAATTTATCAATGGATTCTAATAGCATTGCAAGTGTATAACAATCTTACTTAACTTAGAGCTAAACAAGTGCTAATACATAAAACATCAACATTTTTCTATTTGGAACCTCCTTACTTAAATGGAACCTCCTTAGTTAAATGATACCTCAAAATTTTGGTTTGTTCGCAGGTACCTAACTTATTTACCACAAGAAACCAATTTTCAGACTCAAAATTACAAATTCTGGACCTGGAACAATATGTAGCAATGACATAGAGGGTGTAGCAAAAGCGAGTCGGAGCAACACGTGGACGTGGAAAGTTGAATAGTGGGGGAGGGTTGACGTACGTTGAGCACGAGGAGGGAGGAGATCGAGTTTAGGGTGGTTTATTGATCGAAATTATGATTAGGTACATTGTCCAATATTTATGTTTATTCACTCCTTAGCATCTTATTTTCTAACTACTTTAGTTTAAATTAGGCACAACTTTAGTTGCATGACAAGATATAATCTTGAACGAATTTGTGTTTATAGCATTGCTTCCCTATGTTAAACTAAAATGTTGTAACATCATACATGTTTTGTTA